>VHZZ01010499.1:3690-13788 GCA_009801015.1 Silene noctiflora | reverse complement strand
GTTTTTTTAATAATTATTTTATTATCAAGTATTGTAAAAGTGATATAAAATTGACTTTTTAGTTATGTTTGTAATTTTTAATAATAAAACAACAAATTTTTAACAAATTTTTTCATATATAATATATAAATATTAATATTTTAATAAAAATCTTGTTTTATCTTTGACCCAACGGGTCAACCCGTTCGGGTCGGGTCTCGACCCTAAAATAACGGGTCATTTTGGGTTTGGGTCAACGGGTCACAAGTCAAAAAAACCGGGTTTGTAACCCAAAAACAGGTCAGGTTGAGTTTTGACAGGTCTAATTTAGCATAATGCAAGGGTCTGCTTAAGATGGACCAAAAATCATGGATAAGGTCAACTACAGAAATCAAGTTTATTTTCGTTGGAACTCCAAAACTGCCACATTTCCAGGATACTGAACGTTTAAAAGACAGAGGGCAGAAAACTGCTGGCTATCACATCAACTCAACAGGACTGCAGAAAAATGTGGATGTCTTGCTGATTCAAGTGATTATCAAGCGGTCTAAGAAATGGAAATTGAAATCTCGGTCATTGAAAAACATGAAGATGCCCCAAATCTGTAAGATAGGTGTTAAATCATGAAAACAGGTATGGGCCACACTCATAAGGAGGGGACAGAGAGCCCACTTCATAAGCCTAAAGAAAGTTTCATCCTAAAACAAATTGGTCTCCTTGCATTATAAAGTAGTGAACTCCCTCCTCATTTTGTCAATGTGGGACACTCACATGTGAGTAAACCACATAATAGGAGCTCTTAACACTACCCCTCACATGTGACGTCTCTTAGAAACCTAGAGCGAAGCTGTGGGAGTGCAAGGAAGTGGTTTTAACAAACCCTCAAAGAGGCCCTCCTCCAGTGGCATAATTTGGACCCAATTTCAATTCATCAAACCCAAAATGAAACATTGGGCTCTGATACATGTTGAACCATGAAAACGGGTCTGGGCCGCACCCATAAGGAGGAGAGATAGCCAATTTCATAAACCCAGAAAGGTTAACAAATGTTAGTCAACGACAAAGACGACGATGCCCCAAATCTGTAAAATAGGAGTCCGAATGACAGAATAATATAGGTTTACACTGATATAAACACAAGGGAAGTGAACACTGGAAAGGTTCATCAACAGGAATACTGAAATTGGCTATCTTTAGGCCGCTATCGGGAGCACTTTGTGTTAACCAATTGTCAAATAACTAGAATGTAAAAAATTGGCAAAGCAATATCAACTGAAGAAATCATGCACCAAATAGCATCATCCTTAATCTACCATTTTCATAGGTTACTTGATTTCCATTCTCGGGGTCTTAAAATAACTGTTCACCTTAAGACAACAGTTACTGACTGTTCCTACGATTTTCTGTGAAGCTTTGTTTCAAGAATCATCTAAGTGTTTGCAAGTTTATGATTAAATGCTGAAAGATAGTTGAGAGGGCATTGTAAACCTTTTCTATAAGGTCAAGAACATCTTGATTGTCGACAAACTCAATGTAGCTCCAATCTATCTTCTCTTTTGTGTATTCCTCTTGCTCCATCTTAAAGACATGCTACAAAAGCAACAAGATTCTTAGCTTCACAGTACCGGGAATCAAACTTAAAGGATTGATGTAACGAAGCTCACCTGGTTGAAATGTTGTTGTAGTTTCTCATTAGTGAAGTTAATGCAGAACTGCTCAAAGCTGAACAAGGTTATTGAACAATAAAATTAGTTTGTTGGTCAGTGTTTGATTAGTGTTTATTCTGCAGGTAGAAAAGCACAACGCCAATAACACTACATATCTCAAGAAAAAATAATTATATATATATAGGGGCGGGATGCCTTACGAATTAATTTACGGTACGAACCGCACAAACTACTCTAATACACATAATAGTTCTCTCGATACATAAACGATCACTCCAGATACACAAATATATTATTGTATCTAGATTCTAAATTTGTGTATCTGAATGATAATTCATGTATCCACCCACCACCACCCAACCATGAACTACCACAATACACCAGCCTTATCTCTGTCATGCAAAGAACCACGACAGTTCACCAACACCAAGCAACCACCCATAACTATACGACACTACTACGCACACTAACCCCCACACAAGATGATCTAACGGTCTATGGCACAGGTGGAACCAGGATAAAGCAAGGATATGTCACGACGAGGAGAAAGGAGTAAGGGGCCATGTGTGCGGCTAGCCGGCTGAGAACTCTGCCGGCATGATCGCCAGTGGTGGCGTGCTACGTCGGATGACACACATGAGGCGAGCAGAGTGGAGAGAGGGTGAAAAATGCGTCGAAGACGCATAGACACATCGTTCGGCGCATCGCCGGCATCTAGGTGGCCGAGGGAGGTGTCGGCGTCTGCTGGTAGGCTGGCGCCGGGCTGTGCACCGGTTCAAAACCGGGCCGGACCGGAACCGGATTGAAAACATTCCGGTCCAAGACCGAACCGGACAGGAATTTGTCATTACATGCGCACTTTTTCAAATTCTGGTCCATTGGACCGGATCGGACCGGTTGGACTGGATTAAAATATAATTTTAAGAAAAAAAAAAGCTAAATAACAATAATTTCGATCTTTCCAGTAAAAACCGCTCCGGTCGAAAACCCGAATCTCAAAAAATGTTGGACCGGAGGCTGGACCGAAATTTTTAATTCCGGTTCCGGTCCGGTAGATTCCGGTCCGGACCGGATTTTGCACACCCCTAGCTGGCGGCATCTGCTGGCATTCGTGAAGGTGTTGGAAGGTTAGGGTTTGGAGTGGGTTATGAGGGGTTACGCCTTGGGAGGGTTATGAGAGGCTTGGGCTAGTTCGCACGGTTCATATAATAAGAGTAGTTCGTACCAGATCCGGATTACTATACATCTATTATTAACTTCAGCAAGCTCTAACTCTCTACCCATAAAAAAAGAAGAAGAAGATTAGCAATTTTGCTTTTGACATTCCATAGGCTATCAACAGAGATTATTGTAGAAGTGGTACCAACACCCTACTTTAGGAACTGTTGTTGGCAGGATGTCTCGAGGAATTCTATCCTAACTACACTTACGGAATTAGAGTGTGTCTAAGCTCATCATGGTAATGTGACCAAGTTAACATACTAAACCCCCAAGTCAGAGAGGGCTCTCTTCCCCTTCAACCTCTTAAACATAAACATGTTTGTTTGGCTAAAGTCACTGTCCTTGATAAAGCACACTCACAAGACGTCTGATATCTACGCCATTTTTTTTGAATTCTTACCTGTTATGCTTAAAGCTTTCAAAGCCATATATATCTAGGACACCAATCAAAGACTTTGAGTTGGGATCCTGTCCAATTGACACATTTATTTTATCAACCAACCTGTACAAAAGAACACAAACATGGTTGACATGAAAAATGAAGTCAACGTTAGAATTTTAAAGACAAAAAAAAAGATTCATATCCCTAGCAAAGAGGAATATGCATAATGCCAATGTCCTACCAGTCAAAGAGTCGAGAATAAATTGTCTTAGCTAAACCATCCCTGCTAACTGTAGCATTAAGAGGATCAAGACTTCTCTTGATTACTTCTTCGGGGGTAATCATTACACGTTTTAACAACGCATCCTCCAGTGCTTGTGGATCACACCTGATATATTTATGAACAGTTATGGCTCTTTCTAAGTTTAAAATACTGTGAGGGATTTATAAATACAGATAAACTCATACATGAGGAGTTCTGATACGATTTTAAGATGAAATTTCGACTTGTCATCTTTTACAACTGATGAGTCTATCTCCTGTCCTTTAGCAAAATCAATATTTCCCAGATGGAGTATTGCGGCTACAACCCTAAATATTGCCTCCTGAAATAATGAGAGCATAAATGGAGAGAGAAAATATTCTAAAGGAATAAATAGTTATCAGCCTAACAAATGTTCAAGTTATCAAGTCACTCGACTACCTGCTCCTTCTCACCAATTCCGACAATATCCATCGCCCTTCTAGTAGCAAGATAGTCACGCGCATCACTAATACCATCCAGTTCATAGCATTTTGACTGATTAAGATAGTGAAATGATTTTGGATTCTGTAGTTTATATCTCTCTATCTCCTGGAGACCAGTAAAATATAATAGAAGATCCCACATATTAACACAATTGAATTTCAAACTAATATTTGTTCCGTAATTAATATATAGTACTCTCAGAGCAATAAGTGGTTGAAATGACAATACCTCTTGAGGTGCCGCACAAAGCAGATAAAAGCAATGATAATTACGCTCAGGATCACTAACTTGACAAACACGAGATCTTTCAAGAAGGTATGTCCTGACAGCTGCCCCTGATATTCTGCCACGCTTGTCAAATTGGATCTCGACAAATTTACCGAAACGGCTGCACAACAAGATTTTCAGACATCAGCAATCGACAATTGATGAGACCAATAAAACAGCTTTATGGCACTTTGAATGCATAATCATGCTCAGAGGAAAACTAACATTGATTTCTTGGAACCACACCATCCATGGATTCAGGAAAGTAGAGACACAATTGCATCAGAATAGGATGAATACTATACCTGGAATTATTATTTCTGACAGTTTTAGCATTTCCAAAAGCTTCAAGAACTGGATTTGACTGCATTACACGATACAAAAAATTTAAAAATAAAATAAAATTGTAACAGCTCATATCAAAAATAAACTACTACACTTGCATATTTCAATATTCCTACGAATAGCCACAAATAAAAGTAAAATGAAAGAAACACAATAACTCAAATTTTATCATACTTCAAGAACTTGCTGTTCAACAGTCCGTCCTTCAGTTGAAGAGCGGCCACCTAGAAAAGCAAGGTATCGCATAAGCATTTTTGTGGTCTCTGTTTTACCGGCTCCACTTTCACCACTAACTAGAATTGAGTTGCTCTTCCCCTCCTTTATCATTGCCCTATAGTTCACAAAACTACCACTATCAGAAAAGCAAGTTTAGAAAAACACATTTGTGTGACCATAGGAAATCAAGAGCACCTGTAAGCAACATCGGCCACTGCAAAAACATGGGGGCTTAATTCTCCTAGAGGTGCTCCCTTGTATTGTTGCATCATATGACTATCATAGAGATGAGGCAGTCTTTGGAAGGGATTTATAGCAATAAGTATATTTCCAGTATATGTCTGTCAGGTCAAGAAAGGTGTTAAAAGGTAAGAAAAGTAAACAAAGGAACTGACCAAAAAGGAAGATTTATCTATAATGTCAGCATCTGAAATTTTCAATCATTATCTTTTCTAAAACAAACAGAGTTACTAACATAGATTTCATTCAACTCATATCTAGTGCGTAGATTCCGAAGGACCCCTGGCTCATGCAAATATGATAGCTTTGTCATGTCATCCACCCCAGCTGGAGGAGCTTCCATATCCTTAGGATATAATTTGGATAATTTTGCGACAACCTATACCACATCCAGATGAAAAAATTACGATATAAATGTTTTACAACTACCTTGGATATCTCAATAAAAGTGACTGCAAACAAATGATTGGTGTTATGATGACAAACCAGCCAAAACTGGAAGCTATAAATCTTAAGCAAACTCCTAGATATTATATGTCACCAACAGAAGCCAGCAATGATGTATCTTTCAAGGATCGACAAAAGAAAGTATGAAGTCATACTTTCTTTGTTTAGGCATGTTCGAGATCTCGTCCAATACCATATAGATGTGTACGAATGTTTTTAGAATTAGAAGATATTTGACAAATTTTCGGTTCATGAGCAAATACTAAATACATGTGTATCTACGTAAGGTCTTCTGTTCCCGGAAACCTTACTAGGCGACAATAACCAGGTCTGAAACATACTCTGGCACAGAAAGTCTGAAGTGAAGAATAAGATATGCGAATCGACATCTACATTTACTACATGAGCATTGAATGTGCTTTTTCTAATGTTGCTGACCAGGTATTTGACTACAAGGAGTTCAAGATTAGCGAGTACAAGTCATAAGCTGTCTAAGTACCTTATTGCCATTTGAGGTCTCAATTTCAGCATCCTGACCAATTATCTTTACTACTTGCCCATCAACCCAGGCTATATCTCGGTCCTCAGCCCAGACATGCGAGCCTACTATAATGTTAACCGGAGTTCCCTGCATCAATTATAATTGAGTTCACGAGTTATATGTTGTCTTTGAACTAACCAGAGAAAAGTCCAACACGGGAGCGTGTCTCAGCCCAAAAACAACAATTCTGACTGACAACTGAGAATCAAGAACAAGCTAGCAAGCTTGCATGTAGAACTCACAGCCTATGTGAATCAAACTCGGAGAGAAAAGTCCAACACGGGAGCGTGTCCAAGAGTCAAACTCGACTATTTTATGAATGTAACTCAATATTTTCGGTTGAAAATAAAGTGCCCGAGTCTTATACCCTTGTGTGAGAGTCGGTTGTCAGACACGAATACGCAAGGTAATGAAGAGTTGGAGTAACATAGGTCGCACAACGCGCTCCAAAAGAAGTAATTTTAAATGTGAAGAGTCTATGTATGTAGTCTTGCAAGTAGAAGACAGAATTCACTAACTCAACAAAAAGGCACCGAAGCATTACTATGCCTGGCATTGTGTGATTAGTTAACAAGTGACATACTACATAGCTGACGGCCCAATAGTAGATAATTCTATACGCTAAACTTGTTGATTTCTCCGACATCCAGTTCGCTAGCATGAATTCACGCTACACGAAGTAAAATCACACCTCAAACCTTGTTTTTTAAAAACTACTCTTTGGCACATTTCATCAAGCACATAGAAGTTTCCCCAATTCTCAATCAAAATGCTCGAAATTAAATCACAAAAATGACGAAATGTCTCCATTTTTACAATCAACCACATTACCCAGTATACGTCCAACATAAAAACATCCAAAATTTCATATCAAAACACAACATCAAGAAATTTAACACAAAAAACACAAATCATTTACCACAATTACCATGATACAAGAATCAAAACACCGCCTTGCTCAATTCAAATTCACATCATGAAAATCATCCATTTCAGACAACAAATCAACGAATTTCTTCAAAATGATGGAGAATGATAGAGATGTAGTGGAAGTTATTTTCTCTCTCCTCGTAAGGGAAGAAGAGTGACATTCTGCAATTAACCCTCCAACTTCGCTTCCTTTTCGCCCGCACATTCTCTCTCCAATTTCCATGTCTGATTATGAGTGAACGTTAATGCCGAGTTTGCAGGAGCCTTGTGACTCCTAATTTTCCTCTCTCTTGTTCGTTCCTCCATTGCCGCGCAACTTTGATTCAACTCGGACCTCCGTTTTTATGTAACTTGATGGCGACACATTGAGGTTAGCATTTACTTGTACGAGTCGCAACGCTTACCCGATGACTCAAGTAGAGCTCGCCAAAGTTGACCCAACAAAGGAATCCGACCGGACTCGCCCAAAACCCAACTCAATACAACCCGAAAATTGGGTGTACCGAAACCGACCCAATAACCAATAGCAGCCTTATTTTTTTCAACCCGAACCCGACCTGAATCGATCCGACCCGATACATGACATGATATTTTCTCAACCCGATAGATGACCCGATAAGACTAGCTTAATAATGGTTAAATGAAACTAAATTCACATGCATCTTTATTATTTTCACTTAAAACTACAATTAATACACATGCCTATTTTTTAAACATAAAGTTACCATGCAAACAAAAACAAGCCCACTTGCAATTAGGTATAGGGTTTCCTAGGGTTCCGTCAAAAAAATCATTGTCTTTCCGTCTTACGTTCTTTGTTTTCTCCTCGTCCTCGAGGCTTTACCCACAACATAGTTGTGGGTTCGGTCTGCTTTATTTGTTTGTGTTTCGTTTGCAGGTGCTAATGGAAGGTGAATCAACGGGCTACCACCGGGATGGAAAAGAGCCGATGGGATCAACGGAAGGGTTGTTCAACTGGGAGGAAGATGGGAAACGGTGGAGGAGGAGGGTATAATTCTGCTGGTGGGTAAGTTATGGGCGTCTAGGGCTATTAATGTTAAGACAACGGTCGATACGATGATCAAATTGTGGAATCCATCGAAACCGATGATGGGTAATGTCGTTGATGCAAAAGAAAAGACGTTTATGTTCTGGTTTGGGTCTGAGAAGGATAAGGCGAAGGTTTTGGAGGGCCAACCATGGCACTTCGACAAATTCATGTGGTGCTTTGATGAACCAAATCAATCCGGTAAACTTACTGATGCTCCTCTATATCTTTTTCCAATCTAAGCACGAATTTATGACCTACCTATCTCAGGTCTTACTAGTTTAGCGAATGCACAACGCCTTGGTAATGGTTTAGGTACATTCATGCATTGTAACACCCCCATACACCAAGGTGCCTTACCAAGACCACCCTAGGCATATAAGTGCTACCATCTCGGTTATCCGAGGCAATAAATACAAATAGACCATCAAGAAACATACCTTATTAAATAAGTTAAACTATTTACAAAGTCATAGCTAAAACTGTCTAATAAAAAAACAACTGCTCCAAAAAGTCTAACAACTAAAAGTAACAACACAGCGGAAGACTCTTCTAATCATCGTGTGGTGACTCAACCCAGTTATCCATCGCGCATCAATTCATACCTGTTCAATAACTGCTCACCATCCGCGAATGGATCACCACAGTTTTCAAAACATAAAACGGGGTCAGTTACTGCATACATAAATCATGAACAAAAGGTACAACACTCCAACCACCAACCTCGTCACATCTTCATACATCTGACTACACACTAAAGAGTGTAGCCCTGCCAGTGGGGGACCGCAGCTGTACCTACCAAATCCCCGCTCATTCATTCTGAACGTAAACCCATGTTCATTGATGTGCACATCCCCTTCTGTGGCGGGTTCCACAGAGGGCGAATCAAGGGCGTGAAATCACTCCCGCGAGTGACTCCACTCAGCCGAGGGCGCGCCTCGCGAACCACAGACAACACAATCCAATCACATTATAAAACACAATTATTAATACCATCAATATCAACCATAAACGCATAACAATCAATCAGCAACCACCTTACAAATATGTACACAATAACTGAGCAGGAAAACCCTACCCGAATAGCAAAATCACCACAAGCAAACAACTCACTAACTCAAAAGCGTTCCTCTACGAATTCACCTCCCACAAAACGACGATTCCAACGGTGTAAAGAACTCCGAAATCCGGTAAATCTAGCCCTTGGGTTTGATAACAACGCAAAAAGAAAGATGAACTGACTTACGTTCTCTCTTGAAGAATTTTAAGAAAAGGTAAAAGTGATAAAGAATGACGGAAAACTTTTAAATAACATTCACGCGTTATCATCAAAGCCCGACTGAATAAACCCGTAAGACAGACTTACTCGATCGAGTAAGTAACTTACTCGATCGAGTGCCCCTTACTCGATCGAGTACCCAACAAACGGACCCTGATTCGAAATCACACTTACTTACTTGACAGAGTAAGTCCTACTCGATAGAGTAGCCAAAGGCACAGAAAACCGTAGTATTACAGTCTTCCCTCCTTAAAATGAACTTTATCCCCAAAGTTCAACCCATACATAAAACAAACATACCACTTCTCCACGACGCGACAAAACCAAACATACGCATAACCAAAACTCCCAACAACAACACACACCAAACTAACACAAAACCCCACCCGAGACCTTATGTGATCATCTTCTACCCTCCTAAAAGAAACATGGTTACGTCCTCGTAACCACACATACCTGATCAAAAAGAGACGGGTACCACTCCCTCATAGCCTCTTCCGCCTCTCAAGTAGCTTCCTCCACCTCATGATTAGACCATAGCACCTTAAGCAAGACCGTTTCCCCGGACCTAGTTTTCATAACTTTGCGATCAAGAATCTGCTTTGGGACCTCAAGATTGTGACACCCCGCTATTTAAGACACCAAAATATAACATAATTGAAAAGATACGTAGCGGAAATACGGGATTTTTAAAACATTTTTGTAGTCTAAAAGCGAAATATCATAATACTACAAACGTGCGGAGAAAGGAAGTAGGAAATAGGTTTACAAAACCAAAACATAATAAG
>VHZZ01010495.1:11303-24930 GCA_009801015.1 Silene noctiflora | reverse complement strand
TGTTGTGTCTGTCGTGATCTTTATGGTGAGCAGTCAGTCTTGACAGGTTGTCTTTGGAAGTCTTGTTGGGTGTCGGAGAGACGAGTTGCTACGAGTCACGACGGTTTAGACATATAGATAATAGTTCAATGAGTTGTACTTCTTCTTTCGTTTTATCCAGTAATCACTTGTAAAACACTTTAAATGTTCTATTATCGACATTTGATTATTACTTGCCTCGGGAAACCGAGATGGTAACGCCCTTATTTGTTGAGGAAGGTCTGGTTAAGGCTCCTTGGTAGATGGGGGTGTTACAATGAGGCTCTAGTGTATGATTTGTGTCTAGTTTGGGTTGGATCCGTCATAAGACGGTACTTTGCTGCAAAAATGGATAGAAGATTGGTCAAGAGGTGTCCATTGACATGGTTTGTATACTTGCTGGATGTTTTGGTCTGTCGCTGATTATGTGACTGTAGAGTTCGATCACCACTGTGTAGGAGTTTATTCTCCGTCGGAAGCAGGCTGCAATGGTCTGCAATCCACCTTTCTTTTCTACGCTCTCGTGGCGTAAGTACACCTGGTTATTGTCTTTCCGCATCTCACATGTATCGAAGGCTTTCTGAAGGTGCTAGCTGTGTGCAAGACGCGAGTAAGGATTCTCGCGGCCTTTATTTCGTACTCCACCAACTTGATTTCGCTTTCCAACATCATCGTTCGCTAGTGTTAAATATTAGTTATGTTGTGATGTTTAATTATGAGTGTATTAAGGGCTTAGTATGCCCGAACATTATGTAATTGCATTCTATTTTTACCGCTGTCAAAAAAAAAAAGTACAAGCTAAGTATTTAATATTTTAAATTGAAGGGGTAAAAGGAAAAATCGAAAACATAAGATAATTTATTTTTCAAATGTTACTCGTAATAGCCTTTGCTATCAGATAATGAGCCACTTGTCACACATCTACACAAAATAAACTAGTTCGTTCAAATAAGCTAATTTATTTGTCCCGACCCAATCCAAAATCGAGAATAAAGAAAGATGAACGGGGGAGTGCTTTTGATATTACCGAAGAGGATATAGTGGAGTATTAAAATGAGCAACTTTTAGGCTTTTAGGGGCTAATAATGGCTCAATTATTAGAAATCGTGCATCTCTTTTGTAGTTCCACTTAGAAGTTAAAAGTGTAGAGTAGTTGTACAGCCTTGTTTTTATATCATCCTTTACAAACCTAAATAGTGACATTAATTCCCACTAAGCCTGATTAATTGAAAAGAATAATCTATCAGTTTGGTACGTTGTAGTTGTGATTTCATGCAAATAAGAATTAGATAATTGTTTTATGTAAAAGTCGTAATCTAAGAGGCCCAGTGTTGTCAGATAATCCAATTTCTGGGTTTGGATGATTAGCCTTATGGTCTCCTATATTACGCAACAATGGAGAGTGGAAACTTGACTAGTGCTGCATGATCATCTTACTTTATGATCTCACACTTCCATCCATATTTCTTCAAATTTCAAATATGAACAACGAACTAATGTTTGGAAGTTACCAGGAAGGATTTAGAGCCTCTTCAGTTGAAATATGGGTCATAAACTAACACCTAGTGGAGATGATTATTTATCCATTATTTATCAATCATTCATTTAAGATTGGATGCATAAGGCCATTCCAACAAAGGAGAGGAGGATGGCCTAATGGTCTTTCCATCAATTCCAAAATCGAATCATACACTTATGAGCAAGTATATGAGTTTCTAATTTCATACCACCATGGCATCACTATCCATTTCAATCCATTCCGCTACTTTGAACCAAACGACCGCTAAGTAGACATTCTCGTTATTGTTAAATGGTCTTACTTTAATATATATAATAATACCATATGTATTAAAGTTTGTTGGTGTGAGTGATAAGGATAAAACCGTAGAACAATGGTTAGACGTTTGATTCCTGACAAATGAAAAAACAAACTAGGGAAGGTCTATCCATTTTGTTGCCTAAGTACTCCAACAGATATTGCCTCAACTGTCAATAGGGGATAGTTCTGATCGACAAAAAAAAAAAAGCAATCCAATATCACAATTGAACAAACATAAAAAATAAAAAATAAAAAAAAACACTCTTTTACTGTTGTCAAATAATCTAGAACATCTATCTATAACATAATATAAAGAATTACCAACTAAAAGAATAATAGCTAATTTTTAAATAAACAATATGAAAGTAATCACTATTTAAAAAGCTTTTTGGCCTAGTCAAGTATTATCACACTAGTTTGACATTAAAACTTTGTCCATTAAACCTCGTTTGGTTGATACTGGAATTAAAATAACGTGTTAATTTGTAATGCACGTGATTTTAATTTCTACATCGAAATTCACATGAATTGCAATAATACGTTTGGTTGCTCATGCTGGAGATTGTTTCCTTGGAGTTTCCAATTATTTTGAGGGGGGGTAGGTAGTTAAATTCCCCATCATGTAGGAGTTGGAAACTCCATGGAATTTGAAACTTCCCCATTTTATAAAAAAATAGGGTAACCAAACAACCTCCAAAAACCACAATTCATGGGATTTTAGAATTCTCATGAATTGGATGGACAACCAAACGAGACCTTTTGATAATCTTATCTTCTCCAAGGGCACGAGAAAAAAGAAACGAAGCCAATTTCATTCGGGAAGTAATAGGGCATCACCGAGGGGTACTGTAAATTAACGCCACTGTAATTAAAATAATATATATATTTAAATGTAAAATGAATTTCTCGTTTTAAATTTTGCGCCAAAATAATAAGGGTAGGAAAGTAATTTCAATGAAAATCATAAGACAAGAACACTAAATACTAATAATCAGAGAAACTTCCAGCCACCAACAACATGCAGATGTGTGGTATCAAGACGATAATTGTTGAGGATGAATTATGAAATGTGGAATTTTGTTCATAGTTTGACTATAAAAATTGATCGGAATGCAAACCATGTTTGCACAGGGATGCTTCGAAAATTCTGATTTAGCATAATGGCCAAATTGGCTTTGCAGAAGTTCTATAGCCATACTAGTTCTTAATCGTTATTCTTCATCAAATTGTTGAGGATTATCCAACCGCATTGACAGTGATCTTGGCTTTTGGATTCGTAAATGCTTAGGTTACAAATTGAATTCATCATTTTTTATGTACAATCAGTTACGATTATGACTAATGATTACGAAGGTCAAGATGTGTGAATGTATAATTACCTCAATACTCATAAAAAGAAAATTCGATTTAAAATTCAAATATGTGGGGTCGATTATCCAAACCAGTTTCTTATCACAGAACAATTCGATTTTAGTTATGGAAACTGTAGCCAAGGAACAGGCCCAGTTTTAAACAAGGATAAGTTAACAAATACACCATAGTAGTGGCGCCATCTCATTATTCATTTCAAAAACCTAAATTAGACTGAAGCACATATTCAAAAATCTCAATCTACAGGTTTTCTTAGGGTCGGTTACCCAAACCAGTTTCTTTTCACAGAACAATTCGACTTTAGTTATGGAAAACTGTAGCCAAGTAACGGGCCCAGTGTTAAACAAGGATAAGTTAACAAATACACCGTTGTATATACCACTATTCTAAAATTACTACCTTATAAATAAAAGTTTACAAATTGCTACCTTTCAAAGCACATATGTATAAAACTTGCTACTAATGTCACTTTTGAGTGAGAAAATATGTGAGCTGACCAGAATACTCTCATTTAAACAATTGACACTAACATAATATTTATTCTACTTTCCTTTCTTCTATTCATAGTTTCTTCTCTGTTATTCTTCTTTATTCAAACTGTAGCAACCACCCTCATCAACATTTGGAAATCACGATAACAAATGGACTACGTGCAATTCACGAAGTAAGAAATCATAATTTATCTCTAAGTAATATTTCCTCTTATATTCAAAGTATTCTTTTCCTATTTCCATTTTGGGTTTACTAGTTATTGTACGGTGCGTTTCGCACGTCGTACCCAAGATAGTTAGGCTATGCTTTGTAAAAATTAAGTGAAAAGGAAGTTGAAATCTAAAAAGCTAACTGAAACATGAAAAAACAACTGATAAGGTAGCTAAAAATTATGAGCTAATAAGGTAACTGATTATATAAAAAAAAATGTTTGACAAACTAACTGAAAAGGTAACCGATTTTGATGAAACGTCGTAAAAGGATATGATAATTATTTAATAGTATAGATTGAAGGGGTAAAAATGAAAAGTCAAATCAAGTCAGGTACCCGAAATCTCAAATGCTACTTTAAGTAGCATTTTATTTCAGATAGCTTATTTGGTTAAATAAGTTACTTGCAAAACGTTTTTAAAAAAAAATAAGATACCTGAAATTTTGATCAAATTAGCTAGTTTGACCAAATAAAGTGCCTGAAATGTATTACTCAAACATAGTCTTATACCAACGTGGTTGTATTCTCTAAGTATATCATGGTCATGAAAGACAATACTAGAAACGCGCAATTTGGGGTCATAGTCATTCCTAAAATGTCGTTCAAGTTAGTATAGATATTTGTCTATGAAATGTTGGATCCACATTTATCAAGGTTGTAATCAATTCATTTTTACAACGCTAAGATTCTTTTTTTGTGTGCTGTAATTGGAGTAAACATAAAGAAAAACCCATGATTTTTATCATGGTTTGAAAAAACTTGCATTTTGGCATTCAATATCAACAAATTTAAAGAACGTGCTGAACATCCCCTGATTCTAGTTCGAGATCATAAATTATGTCTGGATTACATCAAAAAGTGCAGGTCATATGTTATAACTATAATAAAAACCAATTAAATATCCAACTAAAATTCGTGAAATTTGTTAACCAGAATTTTGTTGCCACCATCCTTGGACCTTTTTCTCCTATTTTCTTCATGGCTTCGAAATCAACTTCATCATCCTCGTCTCTCTTATGTACTACGGATAACCTACAACATACCTTAGTCACTTCGACATTTTAGTTACATATCATTATATCAATTATAACCCAAGTCAACACAATAAATGTAAAGCTCTTAAAAGCACTTAAACAAACATGCCAACAAGATTTCATAACATTTCTTTTCGTGTGCAAATCGATGAAGAGTGCATCATTGGAATGGTGAACCACATTCAGATCCCTATAATTGATGATATAAATCGAATTTTGAATTCTATAACAACAACAATCGCTAGAACCTAAAAAACAAATAAATACGTATTCTCCCTCTCTTTGAACCAAAGCTCTATTAATTTGCCAAAAGGAAGAGACGAAAGAAGGCAATGACAGTTAAAAGAATCACTTTCACGACAAAATATAAAAACAAAAAAATCTATCTATCCATCTTCCTACAGAAAAGTGTGAATAACTTGTCTACTGTTTAAGATAATGGGGAAATGTATCTAGATATCGTGGTCGTTTATACTATTTGTGTTTCTTTTATTATATATTACACTTAAAACTAATACGTCGTCTATTAAATCTTAGACTCGGTTTTTACTATAGTATGAACTATAGTCTTTATGTATTGTTTGTGTTTTTCAAAACATGTATGAATAGAGAGCAGGCAAAATCAAACATCCTTATTTAAAAATATAATTATCGAAAGCCTAACTTACTCCATTTCCATATCGTTTCTCCTTCCTTTTTCTTCTTTAAACTATATCCAAACAAGCTCTTAAAATTAATGGCCTGAGAATCTGGGATAGGCTCTCTCCAAGAGACTCAAACCACCCAAATAAATGGAAACATAAAAAATAAAGAACATATCATTTGTTCACTCTATATATGTACTGTACGCATAATACATAACCGATCCTACAAACGTCTTTCACTAAAATAAATCTGGGAAGTTCAAAATCAATTACCTTAATTGTAATTTTTTATTACGTCTTTTGCCAAAGATACGCTTAAATTTTTTATATCTCACGGATGAATTCGTATTAGTCTTCAACTCTTCATTAATTGTAGTATGACTCGGGTAGCTACAAACAAATGAACACGAATCTAACACTTTATCCATCTCTTTTAACTGACTGAACAATAACAGTCTCAAAAGGCAAAGTAAAGATGAATCAAGAGGGATCACATACATTGATTTGACATGGAAAATATAGAAACAATCGAAGTGATGATCGTCGAAGAAAAGTACGATTTTTGGGTTTTTTTTCAAGGAAGGAATGAAGAATGGAGAGCATGTGGTATCGCCGTATCGCGTCTATTTTATGGAAACCGACTCCCTCGACCCCATCGCACCCGCTTATTTTTTTTGCGAGATTTTGAGCTTTAACCCAAATCTACCTCAACCTTCTCTATTATTATCATTTTGCATTCTTCATACTGTTTCCAGGCATTATTATCACGAATCGCGAAATTCAAAAATTCAAAATCACAAAATTCGGATTCAAAATTGCAAAGTTCCAAAATACAACACTTCAAATTACAAAACTCAAAATTCAAATTTCAACATTCAAATCGCGAAATTCAACAAATTCACAAACAATAACATTCCCAATTGAAAATTTCAAATTGCAATTAAAACTTTCAAATTGCGAAATTCAAAATTCCAAAACGGCATAACGCAAACTGCAAAATTCGAGTCACGAAGTTATCCAACAAAAACCATAGACGAACCTTCGATTCACCCAAGGGACAAATTTAAGTAATGACAAATATGCTTTCCCTAAGACCTTACAAGCATCCCCAGCGGACCTACACATCAAGACGTCCCGATTAATATCTCTCATCGCACTTGCCTGCGGACAACTTCATAACTGCAATTCCCAACGAATCCCTCCATTCAGACACGATCACTCTCAACATCCTCCGCGGACCCATACGAGAGACATCAATCTTCAATATCGCCAGCAGAACTTTTGAGCAAAGCAACATAGTTCCCACTCTCCGCAGTAGGGCCATTCAAAGCAGAACACCACTTCACTTTCCCCACAGAGTTTTTCTCCCACGACTGGCAAGTCCACATGCAGAACCAACAACAACTCAATAAACAAACGAGAAGAACCTCCACAAAAAACTCCCCAAGGAGTCCCAATAAACCTGGTTGAAATTCATTACCAGACGTTGTGTTCAACAACATCCTTTAAAATGTGCCCGAAAATTCGGCCATTTCCCGCAGTCAATTAACCAAGTTGGAATTCATTAGCAGACGTATTCAACAGCTCCTTAAAAATAGGCCAAAAAATTCTGCCATTTCCCACAGCCAATCAACCAAGTTGGAATTCACTACCGGACACATCCTTGAAAATGAGCTCGGAAGTTCGGCCATTTCACACAGTCAATTAATCTGGTTGGAATTCATTACCTGACGCATTCAACAGCTTCTTGAAAATGGGCCTGAAAAATCGGTCATTTCCCGCAGTCAACAAACCAACCTTCACTGGCTGACAAGTCTACACGCATGAACAACATCAACCGAGAAACTCAATCCGCTCGAAGGACATGCCCTGACGCTTTTTCAGGTATGGCTCTTTCTTATGGCTGGCGGTCCTTTATACGTAATCTAGTGGACTTTAAACGACTCTCCCCGATAGTCGACGGACTTTAAACTATCCCTGGCGATAAGTCCTTCACTCAGACCCCGTGAGTTGTCTCGCATCGCCATAGTCATCGCATTGTAATCTTCGATTGACCTGGGGGTTATACTCTGACATTTCCTTTATCCAAGCCTTAGTCAAAGTGGGGGCTTTCTAAATACCCGGTATCTGCGGAATCCCGACAAGCACCGACTGCAACATATCTCGAAATAACAACGTCTAATCGAGATTCAATATGACAGTATATCAGAAAAGTCAAAACCGATTTCAAAAATGAATTTTTTTTTCAAAACATTTAAAAAATACCTAGAATGTTTTATGCACAACGACGGCGTCAGAATGACACTAATTAGAGTCACAACCGACTCGGGCCGAAAACCGACTCATATGACTCAACCCGAGTCAAGCCCACAAAAAACTCACCCCAAATAACACCCAAATACCTTGTTATACGGTATGAAGATAAACACCACAATTCACAACAAAGAAAACATTGGATAGAACAAAATAGAAAATCCAAATTCGTGAAAAGGACAAGACACCCTTTATCACGCACACATGCTCACGCCTAAAGGGGTCTTTCCTTAATCACCAAGAAAACTTAAACCGACCTACCGCCCTAACATTTCTCTATAAATAACCCTCATTGTACCTCATTTTAGGGTACCTGAGAGTCCGCCCCTTGTTTTCTCCCTTAACATTCTATACTCGACTTCCTTAAGTCAAAACCGACACGTGTTTTGAACCTACCGATCCAAAATACGAGCCTTGCATTAAAAACACTTGACCGACCTACTTTGCTAACTACACTCAATCAACAACTAAAAGCAACACTCTTTCTTACAAACCTTGGTTTTCACATCGAGCTTTCCGACTTGCAAGAATACACTTTGTCGATTCCTCGTTAGCAACCAAACATGTAAGTATTATGAGGATGTAAACAACTCAATTACTTCATGTTTTTTCTGTTTTTATGACATAAACAAATGTAAACAATGCATAACATAATTTAACAACAAATTGGATGAGCCAAAACCGGATTTTTTGCCTGAGATAGGGGCTTGTTCCTTTGTAGGATGACCTGTGTCCCAAGGGCCTCTCAGGTCAAGTCCATAAGTGTTTAGTTTTCGTCCTTTCTTCAATCTTTCCTCTTATATTTCTTTTTCTTTCTTTTACGATTTTCATCATTTCTTCTTATCTTTTTTACTCTTAATTTTTAACCATTTACGAAAATCATACTTGGTTAATTATACCATGACGGTTTATTACGTGTTTCGATGAGATTTGTTAGTGAGTATTTTTTAAGATAGAAATAAATAAAACAACTCACATAACTGCGACCTATAAGAACATGCATGCAATCTAACATGATACCGATCTCTACCAACCGTACATACGCATTCCAACCAATCAAGAAGCAAGACACATGCCGAGGACTTACATATAGTGTGACGTGAGGTAATCAGGTAAAAAAGGGCAAAACGATTGGAAATGTGGAGGTAATAGTTAAGCTAGTATGACTGTAACCAAAAATGAACTAATCCCACTTAACAAACCCAACATATGCAATAAAAGCGGTGCCAAACGCGACAAAAACTCAATCACAACAATAAACACGACTCCCATATAATACAAAGACAAGCGTGAGAGTATAATTAACATTTTTTTCTCTCTTCTCATATCAACCCTTTTTTTCTTTTCTTTTTCTCCTCTTTTCTTTTTGTTTTTCTCTAATCTCTTTTTCTTCTTTCTATTTTTTGATTTTTTTTTCCAATTCATTTTTTTTTCAAATCGAATCAATTTGGTTTGTGATGCTCAAGGGTAAAATAAAAAGGAAAATCACATGTCCACATGTGTCACCACCACAAACCCGAATGCATACAGGCATTAAGAGACAAATATCATGCTTATTCAATTTGATGTTACATGCCTTATAAGGAGTACTACTCTTATCTTATATGAAACTGGTCATGAATGTCACCGGTTTACGAAGGCTCTAAATTCTTAGAAAGTTGAGAAGTTTGTCAACATTAACTCAAGTCTATTCGTTCAGTAGAATTAAACAAAATATCGTATATTATGCAAATGACCATACTAGTAGAGGCGTTAACTATGCAAGGCTTAGGCAAAGAAATAAAAGTGAAAATGCAATTTCATCATTGTTATAGAATCGTTCCGACTCGACCTAATATGCAAAATTAAAGGTGTTTTTTTTTTTGTATTTTTGTATTTTTGTATTTTTGAATTTTTCATTTTATTTTATTTTTTTATTTTTTATTTTTTATAAAAGTAAGAAACAATGCATACGGAAATTCAAGAAATATGTGAACGGAAATATAACAAATATGCAAATGGATGCAAACACAGATAGATGCATACCACCCTGGGGGGGTGGGTCGTGGCCAGATGCCACTACTCGGCGCCCTCAGAAAAGTCAGAGTCACTACCACCATCATCCTCTCCCTCCACCTCCCCTTAAGCAGCAGCAGCGATAGATACAGTCGTTGTCGTAGTAGGGACAGTAGGGCCATAGCCACCCTCCGGATACCTATAGAACATGGGGTGAGGCCACCCGGGAGGTGGCCTGAAACCGGCGTGCGCGTAAGACTCGTAGATAGGTGAGCCAAAAAGCGCCTGGTTCTGCTCTATCCACGCCACGGGACTGCAAACATCTAAAAGCAAACTATCACGTTTCCCTTGGTCCATGACTGTAGGGGGCTAATTGTTAAGCAAACAATTGTATTTTCTGCTGCTGCTAATTGTTTTATCTTCATGTTTTATCTTCTTGTTAATTTAACAAACGGAGGAGGAAGAATAAAATTATCCAGATAAAAACGGCGGTGAACCCGTGTCAGTAGTGTCATGATGGGTTCCAGAAGACTGGCCCACCTCCCTCGCTGACCGCCAGGACTTCCTTGACTGAGAAGTGGACCTCTTAGCACGTGTGTGGGGCATCCAGTAAGATGGGTAAGGGGGCATACCTTAGTCGGGGAAACATAGGGAAAATGAATAATAGAAGGCAAGGTGAGAAAAGGCAACTTGACCGATAGATACTGATAGCTCTTCCAAGTACAATCCGCAAGGATCCAGTTCACTGAGAGCAAGAAAGAAGCGCTAATCAAACGATTGTTGTCAAGAGAGACAGGGTCATCATGACCGATGGGTAGCAGACTACGAGGGAAGTCGTGTATAAGGCGGCGAGCTAAAAAAGATACAATGCCTCCACAATGATTGGAGGCCAATGCCCCACGAGTAATGTTGTGAAAGTGTTGGGCCACAGCGTAGGCCACGTTCAGTATAAAGGAGTAGTCAATATCAATATTAAGGTACCCACCTAAAATGTTAAGATCTTCAGTGTTAATATTATTAGGTTCTTTCCTACCGAAAATTGTGTGTTTGATTAATCGTAACTAATATTGGAAAATGAGGCATGTGGACAGATCGACCCAAGTAACAGCGTTTGTTTAGGTCAGACACGGCAACCCACATAGGTTCTACTAGTCGCCTAGGAGCGATAAGATTACCTTCACTATGCAGTCCAAGGAATGCACCAAAAGCAGCAGTAGTAATCGAGTAATCAACAATAAAAGACGAAAACCGACGGATAAAGTATCCGGCTCATCCCAGTGTGCAAAATCAAAACTATTGAAAAACTCTAGGGTCGGGATTCTATAGTTGTATTTGCATATATTAATTAAACCTGACATACCCGTCCCATTTAAAATGTCGACAACTTGGTCATAAATACCCATTGCTAAAAGACAATTGATGTCCAGAATGCGAGTCGAAATGATACACTCACAGGTCATGGCTATAAAAGTGTCTCGCTGATATTTTGTAAAGAAACTAACCTCGGGATAGTCCAGGTAAACTATCCACTCGTTTCGTGAGCAAGAGAACCCCGCTTGAGGGACCCACGTCGCCGTCGCTGCCACTCGCTGCCTCGCTGGGACCCGTCTGATCCTCAGTCTGTTACCTTTTGTTACCTTCCATCTTAACTATGGTTGCCCTTCTCTTTTTGTTACCTTCCATATTAAACCTATCTCACAAGACAAATACTCCCTCCGTCCCGGTCATTTGTTGTCCTTTTTCATTTTGGGGTGTCTCAGTCATTTGTTGTCCTTTCTATTTTAGGATTGCATTTGATGAGTAATTTTATCTTTCATCTTCAATTTAGTCCACTTGTCATGTTATAATTGGCTCATTCCTCTTTCCTTGGTCTTTGTGCCAAAACCAAAGGACAACAAATGACCGGGACGGAGGGAGTATATAATTAGCAAAGCAAATTCAGAAAAAAACCCCACATCAATCTAGAACCCTAACCCTAATTTTGAAATTAGGAGAAAATAAATTAAAAGATTATAGGTTACTAGAGATTAGGAAAAGAGTTTTTTACTTGTGTGAATTAGAAATATAATTAGAAGATGGATAAATTAATGGATGAAAGGAAAAAAAATTAGAGAAGCGAAGGATGAAGGGAGTTGTCGAAGGACTTCTTTGTTTTTTTTTTCTTTTTTGTAACTAATGAATGGGAATGAATAAGAGGGAAAATATAATACTCTCTTTGTTATTGTCGTGCAACACATACATAGTTTAGTCGATCGACACTGACGTTCAATCGATTGACTAAAGCATAACTTTCGCGATTTCGTACGCTTCAGCAATAAGTAACTAGTCGATAGACTGATAAGCATAGTCGATCGACTATACTGTAACTTGCTTGAGTTGTCGACAATCATTAGTCTCCGCATCCGTGCTTTGGAGCTCGCTACTCAATTCTCTACACAACACTTTCAATGAAGCGTTAAATGCCTCATCCTCACGCAACATAAATGCAATGCGATAAATAAATTAAACTAAAATGCTCTACCCAAAATACGACATTTAGAATGCAAAAACATTTAAAATAATGGATTAAGCTAAAAGTAAATAAATGCAATTTTATGAAATTAACTAAATTAAATACAAACATCCTAATATTGTCTAGCGTAGATGCAAATTAAACACAATAACTAATGTAAAAAAATATTTAAAATAAGCTAATATGCGCTAATTCAGCTAAATGCAATTATGTAAATAAACTATACTAAGTACGTTAATTAAATAAATTTAACTAGCATCGAACTAATAGCCAAAGAATAGAAAGTATGCAAATTTATAAGCTTTTACAATTCAGGTTGCCTCCCGGTCAGCGCTGGTTTATATGGTCCCGCTCGACCTTTGTTACCTCAATTAGGAGACTCGGTAAAGGGTTTGAGGTGTAACACCTCAACCACTCCAATAAAATCATGTTGGCCATAGTAGTGCTTTACCTGATGACCATATACCTTGAACCTTTCTCCCATGGGTTCTCTAGCTCAACTGATCCACATTTTGAAACTGATGTTACAACCGTATAGAGGCCAGACCACTTGGACTTCAGCTTACCAGGAAAAAGGCAGAGTAGGGAGTTAAACAACAACAATTCCTACCCAACTTTGAACTGACGCAGTATGATCCACTTATCGTGCCACCGGTTTTTTTTTTTGTTTTTAAATTCGAGCACTATCATAGGCATTTAGCCTAAACTACTCTAGCTCCTCTAGCTGCAAAAAAACGTTTTTGACCACACAGTTTAGTATGAAAATTTAGTTCACGAATTGCCCACCAACCCTTATGCTCTAACTCTACAGGCAAATGACAAGACTTACCATAGACAAACCGATAAAGTGAGGCGCCAATCGGTATCTTAAATGCAGTCCTATAAGCCCATAGAGTGTCATCCAATTTAAGACTCCAATATTTTCGTGATTTAGACACAACTTTTGCTAATATTTCTTTAAGTTCCCAGTTGGAAACCTCTACCTGGCCACTAGTTTAAGGGTCGTTGACTCGCTAAAAACGTCGCTATTTAAAACGGCCAAATCAACAATTTATAACGTTACTAATTACCTACTAACAACTAAAAAGTAAAGTGRAAAGTAAGGGTCGAACCCAAGGGAAGGGGGAATTGAAATCGGTTTCCAAATGCGTAAATAGAACAATTGCAAGTAGTAATAAGAAAATTATGTAAATAAAAGGGGGGTTTTGGTTTGGTTTG
>VHZZ01010494.1:28817-39577 GCA_009801015.1 Silene noctiflora | reverse complement strand
TATAAGATATAGGAACCCCTAAATATTTAAAAGGAAAGGACCCCCTTCTAAATCCTGAAAACTGCAGAATATCCTCCAGCTGACCTTGAGGAATCCCATTGCAATAAATTTCAGACTTATCACAGTTCATCTCCAGTCCTAATGCCTGGGAAAAAGTAGCATAAGCCCTAAGAATAATCCTCACTGAACTGATGTCCCCTCTGTAAAATAACAGCAAGTCATCTGCAAAGCAAGGTGACACAGTTGCAGCTGCTTACACAATGGATGGAATTGGAACTCAGGCTTATGGACCACTACATTTAAAATTCTTGTGAAGTACTCTAAACATATAGTGAACAACAAAGGGGACATGGGGTCCCCCTTGTCTAATACCCCTTTTCCCAGGGAAATATCCAAACACATTACCATTGAGTGACAAAGAGAATGTAGGGGTAGTGACACACACCATAATCCAAGTGATCATTTGCTCAGGAAACTTCAAAGCTCTGAGCATTCCTTCAATAAATTCCCATTCTATTAAATCATATGCCTTCCTCAAATCCACCTTCATGATGCATCTAGGGGAACAGGCTTTCCTATTATAAAGCCTCACCAAATCCTGAAAAATCATAATGTTATCCACTATTTCTCTTCCTTTAATAAAAGCACTCTGATTCTCACTAATTATGTCAGGGAGAACAACTTCCACTCTATTGCAAATTACCTTAGTAATACATTTATATAAAACATTACAGCAGGCAATTGGACGAAAATTCCCAACACACTCAGGCCTATCCTTCTTAGGTATAAGGGTAAGAATGGTAGCATTCAACTGCTTCAACAACTTCCCATTCCTAAAAAATTATTGACAGCTTTAACCACATCTCTCCCAATAATATCAAAAGAATCTCTATAAAACTGACTAGTGTAACCATCTGGACCAGGAACTTTGTTGGCAGGAATGGAAAACAAAGCATCCTTGATCTCCTGATCAGTTACATGCTTCAAAAGAGTGGCCCCATGGTTATTAGTGAGAGTTTTCCCACTTCTGACAGTAGGGAAGTGCACTGCAGTCACTGGTTTGGTGGACCAAGCAAATGCTTATAATAAGCTAAGAAGGCCTCCTCAATATAAAAAACATCCACTCTACTGTTCCCTTGCATATCTTTAATGGCTAGCACCCTATTCTTCATCCTCCTCCCTTTCATAGCACCATAAAACACCTAAGTATTTGAATCTCCATCCTCAATCCAACTCATCTTAGCTTTTTGAGCTAGGAAGCTATTTCTGGCTATATTAAGCTCCCTATAAGCATTAGATGCCATCCTCTCTTCCTCCTGAATCCTCACATCCCCAATGCTCTGATGCATCCTGACTTGCACTTGCTCTAAGTAAGCTTTTGCCATATTTGCAGCAGTTTTAATGTTAGCAAAAGCATCATGGTTCAATTTCTTAAGATGCTGCTTGAGAAGCTTTTGCTTGGTTGTTACCTGAAACATCATTGCACCCTCAATCTTCTGATTCCACCCCTCCTTAATGATTTCCAAGAAATTGGCGTCTCTGCCCCATATATTAAAGTATCTGAAGCTGGCTCTATGCTGCACATTGGTTCTCCAGAGCTCTATAACACACGGATTATGATCAAATAACCCCTCAGGAAGGAAGGTTGTTACAGTGTCAGGAAATTGCACAAGCCAATCCAAGTTAACCAAAACCCTGTCAATCCTACTAAATCTTCTAGCAGGCCCTTCTTGCTTATTAGTCCATGTGAAAAAGGCACCTTAGCTGGAATATCAGCAATACCACAATCCTCAATGCAATTGCTAAAGTCAAGAATTTCAGCATCTGTAACAGTGGAACCAATCCTCTCATTATATCCAATTACATTATTGAAATCCCCAAGAACTATCCAAGAGCCATAAACCCTGCTACTCCTCCTTCTCAAATTTATTGAAGCCATATACTATTCCCAAAGAGGTTGTCTGTCCTATAATTTATTGAAGCCATATACTATGGACAACCACCACCAAGCACCAGTAGGTCTGTAATGAACTCTAGTATGAATTACTTGAGCTTCAATCTCAAACACCTCCACTTTAAAAGCATAATCATTCCAAAGCAGCCAGAGTCTGTCACCCTCACAAATACTGCTATTAGTAACCAAAGACCAATTGCTCCCAATACTACTGTGAACTTTATTAATGGAATTACTCCTAACTCTTGTTTCCATTAGACCACGAAGGCCTATGTTATTATTATGCAGGAACCATCTAATATCCTTCTTCTTATTCCCACTATTACACCCCCTTACATTCCAGAAGCCAATGTTAGCCATGGTCAGCAGGAGTTAAACCAACCACACYATTACCCACCACACTATTTCYTCTACTCTCCACACTGAATTGCAGTTGACTACTAAGTCCAGCAAAGAAAGTACCCTTATMYTTTCCACTCTCATTATCCCCATCTTGTCTAGTCATTCTGGTAATAATCCTGCCAAGGGATCTGCTGACAGCAACAGTCCCAAACATAGGTGTAGGAGTAACCAAACCAGATGGAATAGTTTGTCCAGGTTGTGGCACTGGTGTTGCTGCAACACTCCTGAGTTCCTGACCCTCCTTAACCTGATCAGCTACAGGCACTGGTTGAACAAACCCTGGCTTCCACACTTTCTTAACTTTTTTTCTCTCCTGTCTAAGTTCCTTACTCCTACAATCCTTTGTATCATGTCCCATACCACGACATTCAGCACAAACAGTAGGCCTCCATTCATAATGAACATTCTGACATTGTTCCTCCCCACATTCATTTGAAAAGAAAATAGTATCAGGAAGAGGTTGTCCAATCTTCACTCTCACCATGACTCTAGCATACCCTAAGAAGGTTTTATCCTGAGTATTAGTATTTTTTCCATTCGCACTGGGCTCCCAACCAACCCCGCAATCTTAAGTAGAGCATTCCCCCAAAACTTAAGGTTAAGGCCATACAAACGAATCCAAATAGGCACAAAATCCATATCCTCCTTAACCAGCTTAGCTACTGGCATCCATTCCTTAACAATAAGAGGTTTATTATCAAAGAATATAGGTCCTGCCTGCAGCACAAACTTCTTCTTCTCCACAGTTTTAAACCGAACTAAAAAAACACCATTAGATTGAAATGAGATCTTATCAATCGCATCAGCATTCCACATCCNAAAAAACACCATTAGATTGAAATGAGATCTTATCAATCGCATCAGCATTCCACATCCTCTTAATAAACCCCGCAACCACTCCCCATGGTGGATTAACGCCAAGTATATAACAATAAACAACATTTGTCCAGTAATTTAACTCAGATTGTACATCACCAGGAGTCAATTGAAGCTTACTAGACAAAGGAGATCGTTCAGACGTCGCTGATATAGGCTTCTTCCGATGAACCTCAGTCCACCCTACATCAGCAACATTATCCTCATCAATTGGTTCAAGTTCAGTCTCCATTTGAAACGCAATAACTCCAATTTGACTTTCCACACAACCATCAGCCACCTGTTCCCCCAAACCTTCATCTACTGGAGTCTCTTATTGCTCCCCAGAAAGAGGCGAAAAYGAATTACGACGCATACTTGATTGAATCTGATTTATTAATAAAAATTTTTGGATTTTTTATTAGATTTACGATTAGCAGTAAGTATTCTAATATGTTTAGTCATTGATTCTATGAGAAACCCTAGCAGAGAATTCTCTATCTAGCATTTTCTCTCTCCTAGAAATGAAATTTTAATTACATTTGCACACGTATTTTCATCCAAGATCCATATCATGCCAAACTATATACTTCAATCATATAGGTAACCTCAATGCATTCCAATTACATAATATCACATCATAATTACCACATCACACATAATACGTACCTTAACTACGCATCCCTTAACAAAGTTAGAAAATTCCAACTAAAACATCCATATCCTAAACTATTTCAATTTCTTTTAATCTCACCTCTCTTGTAATCCCTTCTCAAGGTTACCTGTTCAAAACTGAGAGAGCCTGGGTTTGCTGTGAGGGGGCCTCTGCTCACCCCAATCCTAAAGGGGCTCTTAACAGTTTCTCCCTGGGTTCATTTTTGTTAGAAACATCCTAAGTTCATTATTGTTCATTGGTTTAGGTTTAAGGATCGTTCGCCCTAAAACCACTTTGTAACACCTCCATTTATCCAAGAGCCTTAACTAGACATTCTCAGATAAATATAACTGTTACCATCTTAGTTTCCCGAGGTAATGTATAACAAAGATAACAAAATCCAAAGTACTTTAAATTAAATAACCAAATATGGTTTATTACTTCGCCAAAGATTAACTATTAAACGTTACAAGTTGATTATTACTACGCAGCGAAATAAAACAAAATATAAATGTTATAACTAGTGAATAAGCCAACTAAGCGATCTAGATGACTAAGGTCAAGTCTTCTTATCCTTGCTCAGTCCCCAAAGCTCCCAAAGCTAACTTATAACCTATAATATGAAACTGCTCTCCATTTAACCGAAAATATTAAATGGTTCATAACATGACGCCATCGACTAAAGCAGGCATCATTTTATTTTTGACATGCAACACAAAACACACGTCAACCAAAGGTTCAGTAGAATAACAATCAACAGTTAATAACAAGTATAATATGAATATGCATGATATGATATGCAAGTGCCAACACAACTAAGCTCATGACCCGAAACACCCGTTCATCCCACCAATCCCTCACCCGGGGTATCCATCATCCCAACACAAGATTGAGGTATCCATCATCCTAACACAAGATTTAATTATCCATCATCCCAGTATAAAACTGAGGTATCCAATGCAAATGCGATGCCAACTATAATTAATCATCTCAGAACGAGTCTGAGGTATCCAATTCAAATGATATGAATAAACCAACAACGTACAATCCAATGTAAATAACCAACAACAAGTATCGATCAATGATAACTACAATAATTCATCCAATGGAAAATATCCATAAAATTCCACAGTTACTCTTATCAATCTCACAATCAAACAATAGTAAGACAAGTTGAGTAGTTATCCTACCTGATCAACAAATATCCGATTAAAGCAATCCACGCAAATCAATTAATAATATTTTTCCACAAAATCGTCTCCTAAAATAAATAATAATTACAATCACTAACTTAACTAGCATTACACGATTAAATTAATTATAAACGATACGTAATTAAATATAAATAAAACACGTCTCATAAACCCGTATGCTCTCTCAACCCACGTCAAAACCCGACACATACACCCCCCAAAATTCACGGCCACCACATGCACGGCCCTCATCGCCACCGCACTCTCTCTGCCGACGACCACCACCACCTGCTACCCGATCACACACCTACCACCAGTAGCGCCACCACACACAACTTCCACCCTCGTGCCCTTATACCGCCGCCACACGACTAACCATCAACAACACCACCGTGCTTCCTCACTCTCTCAGCCTACTACCATGGTCGACTCACCACCCAGGATCAACCCAACCAACCCAGTCCAGAAACGAGTCAAATAATAAGCTAAAACTTGAGTCAAAACACGGTATAACCACCCTGACACCACTCTTGGTGTCGAATCCAAGCCCACATCAATGACAACCAATCCCGTGGTCACGACCTCCCTTAACCACGACACAAAACTCGCCTTAATTATCCTACTCGAAACCACAACACCTATCCAACACCTGCCGTAAGGTCGGTCAACGACGGTCAAAGACAATGTTGGGGTGGTCACGGCCAGATTAGGTCACGGCTATGTCACGGTGTCACTGCTAGGTCTAGGGTTATGGCTAAGTCACAGTCAACTAAAATAAATATTAAAAGACGAATTAATTATAATATTTTTTTATAAAATCTTACCTTGAGGCAAACTATTGAGATGTAAAAACTCTTGTTCTCTCTTATAATTCTCCCTCTCTCCCTCTATTTTATTTGAATTGAGAGATGTATTGTGGAAATTAGGTCTTATAAGAGGTGTAGGTAAGCTTATATAGTAGTACAGTAAGTTAATTAGAAAAGAAATAAGAAACTTATTATTATTATTATTATTATTATTATTATTATTATTATTATTATTATTATTTTTATAAAGGGGTGCGCGCAGCTTTTATTAAAGAAAAATCAAAGTTTACAAGAAATTGGTGGGAAGCCGAGAAACAATCTGGGCTCCCACCCCCTTAGCTACAGCAAAGCTAAGCCTAGTAAAAATGTAAGCGGCCGCCTGAGCCCCTGCGTCATGAGCCACAGACGGGGCACCTTTTATTAAGATAAAACCAAAGTTTACAAGAAATTGGTGGACAGCCGAGATACAATCTGGGCGCCCACTCCCTTAGCTATATCAAAGCTAAGTCTAGAAAAAAATATAAGCGGCAGCACGAGCCCCGACATCCTAAGACATTATTATTATTATTATTGTTATGTCATAGTACTACTATAAATATTATTATTACACCGTCTCACAACAAATAATTTATAAAATACATTTAAATAACTTTTAATTATAAAATACTTTTGACCAAAATACAGTTGACTAATCATTGACCAGCCATAAAAATACAGGGTATTATAAAGACTGTCAAAGTGAGTAAATCAAAGGGGATCATTTGAATCAAGGGAAGACAAATTAAGGTCAAACATTGACCTCCTCCACTCCAAGTTCATACCATAATTAAACAACGCGTGAATGATATAAAAAGCTTTCCGTCAGCTTCTTTTTCACTTTTACCTTTTTCTTAAAATCTGTCAAGAGAGAACATGAGTTCATTGCCTTCATTTTCGCGTTGTTATCAAATCCAAGGGCTAGAGTCGTCGGAATTCAGAGTTCTTTATACCGTTGAGACCGTCGTCTTGTGGGTAAGATCTTTGTACCGTTTTTATATTGATTCGTTGGTTTTGGTTAAACCCTAATTGGGTGATTTGGGGGTAATTGGGAGTATTGTTAATAGTAGATTGTAATTGTATGATTATGTGATTATAGAAGATGATTTCGTAGAGGAGCACTTTTGAGTCGCTGAGTTGATTGCTATTGGTGATTGCATTTCAGGTAGGGTTTCCCTACTCGGTTATTGTATACATGTTGTAAGGTGGTTGATGGTTGATTGATTTGTGATTATTGCGGATTTTGATGTTTTGGTAATTGTTGTTGTATAATGTGATTGGATGTGTTGTCTGTGGTTCGCGAGGCGCGCCCTTGGCTGAGTGGAGTCACTTGCGGGAGCGACTTCACGCCCTTGATTTGCCCTCTATGGGATCCGCCACAGAAGGGGATGTGCACATTAAGGAACATTGGTTTTCGCTCGGAATGAATGAGCGGGGATTTGGTGGGTACGGCTGCGGCCCCCCACTGGCGGTGTGGAATACCGGTTGTGATGGGTATTCTAGCAGGGCTACACACTTTAGTGTGTAGTCATGTGTGTGGAGATGTGACGGAGTTGGTGATCTGTGTGTTGTACCTTTTTGTATCATGAGTTGTGTATACAGTAACTGACCCCGTTTAATTGTTTTAAAAACTGTAGTGATCCATTTGGGGATGGTGAGCGGTTATTGAGCAGGTATGAGTTTATGCGCAAGGGATAACTGGGTTGAGTCACCACATGATTCTTAGAGGAGTCTTCCGTTGTGTTCTGAGTTTGTTTATATTTAGTTGTTAGACCGTTTGGAACAATTGTATCTTTTAGTAGACAGTTTTGGATGATTGGTTTGTAATCAGTTGAAATATTTATTTAAAGTACGTTTCTTTATGGTCTATTTGATATACATTGCCTCGGTTAACCGAGATGGTAACACTTCCGTGCCTAAGGTGGCCTTGGTAAGGCACCTTTGGTGTATGAGGGTGTTACAAAGTGGTATCAGAGCGACGATTTTGGAACCTGTAACCAATGAACCTAATGAATCTAGGGAGTCAAAATAAAATGAACCCGGGTAGGAGTTGTTAGGAGCTAATGCAAAGACTTGGGAGACGTCCTAAAGTCGCGAAATCGCCCTACAGCTTGAACCGGTCAAAATGGGGTATCATGGGATCGCTATGTGTTTACTAGTATGATAATGTATATGTTGGATGTTATGTTGTTTAACAATGTTGGAAAAGTATATGATGAGGATGAATGATATGGTGAAAAGAGGGAATGGTGTATATGTGATAATGTGTGGTGATTAGTGTGATGCATGATAGATGATTTATGATTGGCTTTATAGTAGCATGAGAATAGGGTGATGTGAATTCTGTACCTATGTAATGTATGTTAGTTGTTACGAAAGTTGTTAAGCTAAAGCATGCGGGTAGTTAGCGAGTCAGCATGACTCGATCGGGTGGGGGAAACTCGGTCGAGTAGGTTGGACTCGAACGAGTTGTTTGAGCTCGATCGAGTGGGTTATATGATGATGTTGGGCAGAATGCTATTTTGGGGAACTCGATCGAGTTAGTGTAGTACTTGATCGAGTGGGGGCTACTCGAACGAGTATGTTGGGGGCTCGATCGAGTATGTTTGGGATGAGTTCTGGTCAAACTCTGGGGTCGAGGCACTCGATCGACTAAGTGGGGAGCTTGATCGAGTGGCCTCTACTCGATCGAGTGGGTATAGTTACTTGATCGAGTGGGTGTTGTTCAGGTCGTATGGGCTTTAGGTCGTGGGATATGTGTTTATGTTTGCCTCTCCTCTTATATAGTTCAAAGATGCCGCCAAAGACATCTGCGATGTATGCTAGGGCTGAGTTGATGAGTGTAGATGAGATGGCTAAGATGCATGAGCATCAGGATGCGCTCACTGAGGCTCTAAAAAGGTTTACGAAGGAAAAAGATACTGGGGTAGACTTTGCTACGATGAGAACTACCATAGCTCGTTTCAATCCAAAGGAGTATATGGGTACCGGTGAGCCAATCTTGCTTGATAATTGGCATAGAGAGATGGAGAACGTCCTGAATGTGGATCATTGTCCCGAGGACTTTAAAGTGGAACAAGCTGCGTTCTACTTGAGGGGTGTTGCAGGTGAGTGGTGGGACAAGGTAAGGGAGAGTGCTTTAGATTTAAATATGAGGCAGGGGAGATCAACCATACCATGAAGTGAGTTTAGGAAAGCTATGCGTCAGGAGTTTGTACCTGAGCATGTTCGTAGTAAGCTGAGGGAGGAGTTTGATGATTTCAAGATGACTCCGGATATGACTGTGGCTCAGTATTATCACTAGTTTAATGAAAAATCGAGGTGTGCAGAGGACATGGGGTTGAGTGAGGAGAATTTGGTGTTGAGGTTTGAAGAAGGGCTTGACATATAAGATAATGGAAAAGTTACCAGTTGGAGTTCTTACAGATGTTATGGAGGTGTATGAGAGAGCAGGAAGGGCTGAGAGATTGGTCGAGTTGGCTAAAGAGAACAGGGAGAGAGGTTATGAGAAGAGGAAGGCTGAGAGTGAGGGTGGTGGTCAGTCCAGTTACAAGAAGGGCAACCATAACCAGGTGAGGGCTTACTCATCGGGATCGGGTTTTAGTGGCGGAGCTTTGTATGGGCGTGGTTATGGCAGTGGTGGTAATAGTTGGGGTATATGTGTTGGTTCTAATGCGTAAGTTACCGGATCCTAAGATGTAAAGAGTACCACAATATGATGGGTATGAGTTGGTGGAGAAGACATGGGAAATGTGTGATTGTGGTGGATAGTGGAAAAATAAGGGAAAATTGATGAGCTTAATGGAAAAAGGAGTACATTTTGTGAGCTATGGAGAGTAATTTACTCATGGGGTTGAGTAATATAATGATAAGCATATGAGGTCGAGTAGTGATGAGGGTGGTGATGCAAGTTTGAGGAACGTGAGAATAAAAGGATTAATATGAGGGTTGTGAATGGTGGTTACTTGGGGTGTGTAAGAGTGTATGGAGGGCGATGGTTATGACAGTGTTGGTTAAGGATATATGTAATAGAAAGACATTATAGAAGGATGGAAAAAAAATGATATATAGTGAATGTAGGTCGAGTGATGCCGCGACGTGGAATCGTAGATAGTTGCTGAGCTTGGGAATTCGGATTACTAAGAGGTAAGCCTAGCGTCTAATGCCTTGGGCAATTAAATGTATGAGGTGAATTTTTGGTTTCTAGAGATACGAAAGGAAGATATGACTAATTGGAGAGTAATCGTTAGTTGTGTGGATTTAATGGTGGCAAGTGTGAGTGGGTAGCATGTTGAGAGGGAATCAGTGATAAGAAAGAGTAAGAAGGTACTGATATGAATTAATGGAATTTGAGTGGTGGAGCAACGGGAAGGTAACCGGATTAATAAAGAGTTAGGTAGAAGGAGGAAGGAGATGAATTATTAATTGGTATGATTTAGTGAAAAGGGGAAAGAATGATGGAAGTAAAATGAGAGAACGTTGACCGGAGTTCAGGAGCATGAAAGTGAGAAATCATGGAGATGTACGATAGCATCATGAGAGGGTGTGAGTTAATGGGTTTCAGGACAAAATGTTAGCCATGAGTTTCGAGGGATTAAGGAAAGTAAAAAAGTTGGTAAAGTATTTGCACGATATGAGATTTTTGTGGTGAGTTGGGTGATGATACAATTAAGGACAGTATGGGGATGAATGCTGAGGTAAATTTTGTTTACGGATTTACTGTTTGTTAATTGGGATGTTAACCGAAATAGAAATAAACTATTTTGTTTAGAGGCGAGTGTAAGAGATTTGTTATACGAATGATGGTAGTGTTGTGATGTTATCACTAGTAGTTAAGGATGACGTTACATAGAGAAGGT
>VHZZ01010494.1:1378-27234 GCA_009801015.1 Silene noctiflora | reverse complement strand
GTGGTATAGGTTAGGTGGGGTGCCGAATGATTTGAGGTATGAGAACTGTTAGAGAAAGAGAGCCCTAGATATAGGAATGGTTGTGGGCGTTGAGGGTAGAGTGGGTTATCGTTGACATATGATGGTGATGAGGATTATGGGAGTATAGCAAGGATCTAGTATTAGTGGGTTACGAGGACGTAACATTTATATTAAGAGGAGTAGGGTGCGACAAAGAGAGTTGGACGGTTGTACCTGTTGCGGTATATTTGGTGTAGAATAAAGGATGGATTTATGTTATGATTGACACTATTAAAGGTCATGGCAAAGCTTGTAGTAGTATGATGTCTATGAGTGTGAGTAAACTTCGAGGACGAAGTTCATTTTAAGGGTGGTAGAATGTAACATTCCATTTTGGTGGTTGACCTCGCTTGGTGGATTGTCTTCATATAGGATTTGCTAGTGGATGATATGTTAGTGAGACGGAGTTAGCTGCATTTCTGGTTAGTATTCGGTAGTATTATGGAGTTAGTGTCGAGAAGCTATGCTATAGTTGATACGACATCATGAGCCGCGTTTTGGAGGTAGGCATGGTAAGCACGGTTGATGGAGTTAGTGTCGAAATCGGGGGAAGTGAGTTGAGTGGTGTTGGATGGGGAGTGTTATGTGTGCATGTTTACAGGTTGGGTTTGAACTTCGGGGACGAAGTTCCTTTTTAAGGAGGGAAGACTGTAATACTACAGTTTTCTGTGTCTTTGGGTACTTTATCGAGTAGGACTTACTCTGTCGAGTAAGTATGTGTGTTTTAGAGTCAGAGTCTATCAGAAGGGTACTCGATCGAGTACGTAAGTGATGCGTGCATTTTATATAAACTTTTGTACTGTATTTGCACGCATTTATGTGCATTTGGTGTAGTGTTTAGCTACAAATATCCCCCGAATAGTCTACTTTGGTTTGTCTTGTATTATTTGCAGGTATGAACCGGAGAGGAGCGTAATCAAGCCTAAAACCTCTCCCTATGCATGCATTTTGGAGATGAGTTGAGTTGGAGCTTGGAAACTACTATTTCGTGATGCGCGTAGGAGTAAGGAAGCTTAGCGAGCAAAGGAAAAGCTTCATATTACTAGTGCCTACTTTTAGGAGCCATATCAAGTTATTTTAACTGGAGGTGAAAGCTTATCCTCTTAGCTTTCCAACTCCATGAAAATCGTTTGATTCGAACAAGTAACGAAGAAATGGCGGCCGTTTGAAGTTCAGTGCGCGAAGCAGGAATTACGCGCTGAGGAAAAATTCGATCGACTGGTATTATGGTCGATCGACTATTTCTTATTTATGGCGAGATTTATTTCTTATTATCTCGGCCCATTAGTGGTTTGCTTAATAATTTTCTCTTACTATATAAGAGGAACTGAGTAGAATTAGAGATCATCATAGACTTTTACACTGTAAAACTTTTCCTACGTTACCTTTCTCTCTACTTTGGATCTAAAACTCGTAACTTTTCTTCCTTTAATTATTTTCCTTTGCTTCTTTTCCTTTCTCTTATATTCTTGTTTTATTTTATGCTTTATTGTTATTCTCATGATTTCGTCATGTTTAATTGGATTATCGTTATTATTGTTGATTCTTTTAATTTGAATATGCATAGCTAGTTTCCTTATGCTTGGGCTTAGGGGAGCCACGGTCTTGTAATAAGATGTTGCTTTGTTTTTAGATCTGGGATATTTATTGTGTTAGAATTGTTAATCGCTTCTTTTACCGTAATTAATTGATTAAATGCATGCGATCAGTTGATTGTCCTGTTAAACCTTGACCTAGATCGAAAGATTGGTTTTGGGAGAGAACTAGTTGCGAAAAATAGAAATATCTAATTAGTGCGAAAGCTATATTAGATTTATAGGGGAATAGTAGACCGAAAGGAACTGTTCAATACCCTTCTGACCGTATTTTACCGATCTTTGACCTATGCTTTTGAATATTATTGAGCATGGTGAACCGATAATCCTAGCTGCTTATTTTATATTGTTTTTAAACTCGTTTATTAAATGCTTGCTTTCCTTTCTTTGTCTTTAGATTAGCTAAACAACAACCAAACCCCTAAGATCAGTTACTTAGACGAACTTTAGTTGACTTTTAGAACATCTTTGTCTCCATGTGGATACGATCCCGACTTCCTTTGCTACATTAGTTTAGGTCTGTTGGTTTATCGTTGATAGGGTTGCGACAGCCGTGTTAGTAAGGAACTCGATCGAGTAAGGGGAACTCGATTGAGTAAGTCACTTACTCGATCGAGTAAGTTGGACCTAAGAGTTATTTCAGTCGGGTTTTGTTAACAACGCGTGAAWGATATAAAAAGCTTTCCGTCAGCTTCTTTTTCACTTTTACCTTTTTCTTAAAATCTGTCAAGAGAGAACGTGAGTTCATTGCCTTCATTTTCGCGTTGTTATCAAATCCAAGGGCTAGAGTCGTCGGAATTCAAAGTTCTTTATACCGTTGAGACCGTCGTCTTGTGGGTAAGATCTTTGTACCATTTTTATATTGATTCGTTGGTTTTGGTTAAACCCTAATTGGGTGATTTGGGGGTAATTGGGTGTACCTTTTTGTGACGGAGTTGGTGATCTGTGTGTTGTACCTTTTTGTATCATGAGTTGTGTATACAGTAACTGACCCCGTTTAATTGTTTTAAAAATTGTGGTGATCCATTCGGGGATGGTGAGCAGTTATTGAGCAGGTATGAGTTGATGTGCAAGGGATAACTGGGTTGAGTCACCACATGATTCTTAGAAGAATCTTCTTCTGTAATCTGAGTTTGTTTATCTTTAGTTGTTAGACCTTTTGGAACAGTTGTATCTTTTAGTTGACAATGTTGGATGATCGGTTTGTAATCAGTTAAACTATTTATTTAAAGTATGTTTCTTTATGGTCTATTTGATATACATTGCCTCGGGTAACCGAGAAGTTAACACTTCCGTGCCTAGGGTGGCCTTGGTAAGGCACCTTTGGTGTATGGGGGTGTTACATTGTTCGCCTCTTGTGTTTCTTAACGCAAGGGGGATGTGTGCATTAATGGACTTGGGTTCTCTTGTGCGACGAGCAGGGCTTAGGTGGTATGGCTGCGGTTCCCACTGGTGGCGAGGGTTACCTCTTGCGACATGTAATCTGGCAGGGCTACACAACCCGGGGTGTAGTCAGTTACTGATTACTATGGAGTATAAGGATGTTTAGTTACAATTACTGTGGATGTGTATGTTTTATTATATTGTATAGTTGACTCACCCCATTATGTTTTCAAAACTGTGGTGATCCATTTGGGGATGGTGAGCAATTGGCTTAGCAGGTGATGATGGTTATCGTTGTTGATGTAGCGGGGATTGGCAAGGCTGAGTCATCATCAGTCGTTTTATAGTTTAGCTTCCGCATGTCACGTTTTCATATTCTTATCACAGTTTGGGATTTTGGTTTGTATTTGTAGTTTGGAATTTTGTAATCATTTTAACAAGTTAATCTTAATTATGTTTCATTATGGTTTCTGTAATGTACACTACCTCGGGTAACCGAGATGGTAGCATTCTCACATCTTGAGGTAGTCCTTGATAAGGTACATTGGGGTATGGGGGTGTTACAAAGTGGTATTAGAGCGATAATTTTGGAACCTAAAACCAATGAACTAATGAACGTAGTTTGTCTAAATAAAATGAACCCGAGTAAGAGTTGTTTAGAGATACCGCAAAGGCTTGGGAGACGTCCTAAAGCCGCATTTTGCCTTTACAACTTTGAACCGGTCASTATGGGGTGTCAAGGGTCGTTGTGTGTTTATATGTTTAATATATATGTTGGATGTTATATGTATGAGTTGAATGGAGGATATGTGGATATGTGGTTATGTATTGAAGTGTTGAGCATGGTTGGATGGATAGTAACATTTTAAGATATGTTTATATTTATGCTTTGTTAAAGCATAGGGATAGTTCAGATATGACATGACTCGACCGAGTGAGGGGAACTCGACCGAGTACGGGGTACTAGACCGAGCCCCTGACACTCGACCGAGTGGGTAACTTGAGTTTTTGGGACAGAAGTGCTGTAAATTTTGACTCGACCGAGTGTACGGGGAACTCGATCAAGTGTGTGGTACTTGACCGAGTATGTTTTGTACTCGACCGAGTGCGTTTTCTGCTAATTTCTAGTCAGGATCTAGAACAGTTTAACTCGACCGAGTACATATGTGACTCGACCGAGCTGAGTTTACTCGACCGAGTGTCTTTGGCACTCGACTGAGTGTCCTTTTTAGGTGGATATATGTTTGTTTTGAGTCGTAGGCTATGTTCTTAGGTTTGTCTTGAGTCTTAATGCATTCTTTTGCATATGTGTTGGTCCTGGTGAATATGTTATCAGATCATATGGCCTAGAGAGTACCACCTTATGATGGGTATGATTTTGGTGAGGAGGATATGTGGTTATGCGTGATGGTGATGGATATTGGAAAGAGGAAGTGAAGTTGATGGGTTTATGGAGGCAAGAAGTACATTTTGTGAGTTATGGTGGGTGATATAGAGTCATGGGCTTAAGTAAAGTTATAATACGCGTTTATAGCCGAGTGATGACGTGAGTGGTAAAGTAAGTCTGGGGAATGGGAGAAAGAAAAGTTTGACATGGAGGATGTGAATTTCAGAAAATTGGGGTGTGTGGGGATTCCTGGAGGGAGATGATTATGACTATGTTGGTTAAGGATATGTGTAATGGAATGTCGCGATAGAGAATGAAAAGGAATGGCGTTTAGTGAGCTGAGACCAATGGATGCCACAATGTGGATTTGTAGGTAGTGGTTGTGTTTGGAAATTTAGGTTATTATAAGGTGAGCCTAACGTGTAATTCTTTGGGAAGGTAAAGATATGAGATGAATTATGGTTTTTGGAGATATTAAGGAAGTGTGTAATTGATTAAAGAGTACTCCTTGAAAGTGTGGGCTTATCGGTGGTGAGTATGAGTGAGTAACAAGTGGAGAAAGACTATTGATAAGAAAGAATGAGAAGTTGCTGACACGAATTAACGGAATTTCAGTTTTGGAGTCACGAGAAGGTATCCGGATCGCTAAAGAGCTGGGTAATAGAAGTAATGAGTTGATTTGATTATGGGTGTTGTCAAGTGTAATGAGACAAGAAAGATGGTAGTAAGTTGAGTATATGTTCACAAAATTTATGGGACATGAAAGTAGGGAATCATGGAGATGTATGGTACTATCATGAGTGTGTGAGTTAAGGGTTATGTAGGAATTTCAGGACAACATGTCAGACATGGGGTTTGAGGAATTAAGGGAGTAAGAAGTTAGTAGAGTAATTACATGGTATAAGACTTGGGTGGTAAGTTAAGGGAGTAGGATGATCACTGACAGAATTAGTATGGATATTGGGGTAATATGGTTGATATGGTTAATGGAGTTGATATAGTGGAATTGGTATTCATGGCTGTGAGGGAGCATAAGGTGTTGAGCTAGAGAGCGTTGATCTGAAGTTGAGCATTGGTTATATGGTCACGTTGGTCAGGTGGTGGTAATTATCTAGTGGTGACTTACGTGATCGGGATTTCTAGTTAGATTTGATTATGGGTCTAGGACGTGTGTAAGTGACAGTGTGAGGTTCTGACTTCGTAAGTAGTGGTATGGTATGATATTTATAAAGTTGTTATCTGGTTATTCCGCGTAATATGTGGTATTTTGTGGTCTAGTGAGATGGTATCGAAAAAGGGTAAGGGGTGGTTGGATGAGTCGAGAGATGATCGTTGTGTCAGGACTCTGTTTTTGGTAATGTGGTTGTTGTGCTCCGGGTTGCGATCCAGGCACGGTACTCCGTGTTGCGATGCAGGTACTTTCTCGCTGCGGTGCAGCTGTTAGTGGCGGTGTTGCGATGCCATCATTGGTTGTGATGGATTAGACGGGATACTTGTGAGACGAGCTTTTGAAAGAGTATTTCAGTTTAGTATGAGCATATAGATTATTGTTTTGTCTACTGTTATCCTCTATGATTTTCGGCTTGTGGGTGGGGGTAGAGTAAAATATGGAAGAAAGTTGCACATGAGGTCGTTGTTGTCATAGTTACAGTGATATCTTTTTGGTGAAACTTAGTTGTGGGAGGTTGTTGGAGTACTTTCGATGTTATGTTAGATGAGTCATTTATTGACATAGTTGTGGAAAGTAATTGGTGGAGCATGTGTGTACTGAGCTGAAAGCTGCGGGGGGTTCATAATCTTTATCGGGGAAGTAAGTATGGAGAGTGGGTAGTTAGTCTCATATTAAGTTATGTACGAGTTTGGCGACAGTAAAAAGGGAGATTTGAGGATCTAGTGTGCGTGTAACAATTGTGTTATGTGAGTTATAATTGTGGGGATAAGTGTGTGTATAGAGAAGAATGTGGTTGTGTATTATGTTGAAGAGTTGAATTAGTGGTTATGTTGAGAATTTCGTGGTAAAGGTTAGCTTGTGTGCAAAATGTTTACGAGTATGGGAGTTGTTAGAGAGGGAGAGAGAGAGAGAGAGAGAGAGAGAAAGAGAGAGAGCCTTGGATATGGGAATGATGGTCGGTGTTGAGGTTATAGTCGGTTATCTGTGACATAAGAGGGTGATAATGGGAAGGAATCAATGAGGACCTAGTATTAGTTGAGTTACGAGAACGTAAAATTTATCTTAAAAGGAGTAGGATGCGACAAAAAGAGTTTGATGGTTCTAAATGATGCGGTATATTTGAAAGTTTTGGGTCTTGGTGTCGAACTAAGGATGGACTAATGGTTTGATATCTTTAAAAGTAATGGTGGTGGCCGTGACGTTGGGTTTTTGAAATGAATGGACATAGATTAAGTGGTAGGTGTGAGCAAACTTCGTGAAAGAAATTCATTGTAAGGATGGTAAAATGTAACATTTCATTTTGGTAGTCGTTCTCGCTTAAGGGGTTGTATTGGTAGAATTAGATAAGGCAATTCTATGGTTGATGCTTTGCGGAGAGCTGCGTTGTTGAGGTAGACATTGTTGGGAGAGTGAGAGTTGAGTGGTGTTGCATAGTGGAGTGGTGTGTGTGCATGTTGTACAGGTATGAGTGTGAACTTTGAGGAAGAAGTTCGTTTTTAAGGAGGGAAGATTGTAATACATCAGATTTGTGACCTTAGTCTACTCGGTCGAGTAAGGGGTACTTGACCGAGTAGCTGATATGAGTAGTATGTCAGTGTTCTGTTTGTTGTGAACTCGGGCGAGTGTGTTAGCACTCAGTCGAGTGTGGCGTACTCGATCGAGTGTACTACACTCGGTCGAGTGTGTCTTACTCGGTCAAGTGTCTCGTACTCGACAGAGTGTCTGGTTCGTTACGGGTTTTTCCACGGTTTGATATAAATAGAACGGGAAGCAGTGTTAATCGTCTTTTTAACTTTAAAACATTTCTTAATCACCATTTTCACAAACTAAGCAACGTCGAACCCAAGTCCATTAATGTGCACATCCCCCTTTGCCTTTGTAATCATCGGGGTAAGTTTTTGGTATAGTCTTTTTTTGGTTTTGGTAGTAGATTGATGAAACCTTAGCTTGGGTGATTTGGGGGTTTTGGATTAGATTTGCATTGTTCGTTGTATTTATTGATTACTTGTATTCTAGGAGGATATTTCGTAGAAGAAGCTTTCTAGATACGTGTTGTCTTGATTGGAATTGCATATCAGGTAAGGTTTTCCTACTCAGTTGATTGTAGAACATATGTGGTATAATGTGTTGTTCTTTGTGATTATCTTATGGTTGAGTTTTATTGATTTTATTGGTATTGAGATGGATGTTGGTGTTGGTATTGGATTGTGAGCCATTGCGAGAGATGGTCTCACCCCCATTGTTCGCCTCTTGTGTTTCTCGACGCAAAGGGGATGTTCACACTAATGGACTTGGGTTTGCTCGTGCGACGAGAGGGGCTTAGGTGGTACGGCTAAGGTCCCCACTGGCGGTGAGGGTTACCTGTTGCGATGGGTAATCTGGTGGGGCTACACCACCCGGGGTGTAGTCAGTTACTTGTTACTATGGTGTACGGGGATGTTTGGTTACAATTACTTTGGATGTGTACGTTTTATTGTATATCGTAATGTTGCATAGTTGACTGACCCCGTTATGTTTTCAAAACTGTGGTGATCCATTCGGGGATAGTGAGCAGTTGGCTTAGCAGGTGATGATGGTTATCATTGTTGATGTTGCTGCGGGGATGGGCAGGGCCGAGTCATAATCAGTCGTTTTGTAGTTTAGCTTCCGCATGTCACGTTTTCATATTCTTATCACAGTTTGGGATTTTGGTTTGTATTTGTATTTTGGAGTTTTGTAATAATTCTAACAAGTTAATCTTAATTATGTTTCATTATGGTTTCTGTGATGTACACTAACTCGGGTAACCGAGATGGTAGCATCCTCACATCTTGAGGTAGTTCTTGATAAGGTACCTTGGGGTATGGGGGTGTTACAGTTGAGGGAGGTGTAGCTGGTTTTTGGTGAGGTCATGAGTGGACTAGGCGGCTAATTTACATGGGGAATGATGGGTTGTGATATGATAGATGTAAGACAATTATTACTTGAGTGGCTCCATGAATATAACGTTTTTAAACAACGGATTTTGCAGGTCAATTAATCATTTAATTCGTTTCATATTAACATATAAAATTGTCTTAATTTAACAAATACTTAAAACGTTTATTTTAGTCAATCAAATAAGGCAATTCGTTAATTAAGTTTACGCAAAATCTAACTGTAATACCCCGTACTTCCTAATGGTGCACTTGGCCGAGTACAACTCTTACTCGACCGAGTAGAGCCTCAGTCGGCCGAGTAGATGGACCAAGTGCCTTTTTTACAGTTACCCCAGCTCCTGTTGTGTGGCACTCGGCCGACTGGCTGGTGCACTCGACCGAGTGCCACCGAGTACTCGACCGAGTGCACGAGTGCAGTCTTATTTTCGCGTGTGGGCTTTGTTTTATTGGGCTTTGGTATATAAGCTTATTTTTTCAGTTTTTCCTTCATTCTTACAAATCCTAAAACTCTCTCTAAACCTCTCCTCCTTCTCTCTACAGCTCTTCATCCTCAAATCTTAGATCTACACTTTGTATGAGGGAAACTTGGATAATTAGTTACATATTCTTATTCCTTATCACTTGGTGAGTAATCTCATACTCTTAATTTTGTAATTTCCATACCTTCATTTAAGACACCTATCCCTAGAATTTGGGGATTTTCATGGGGATGATTAATTAGTAGTGTTAATTCGTTTTAGGAGTAATTAAAGGGTAAGAATAAGGGGTTTTACATAATAGAAGTATATAGGATATGTTGTGATAATAATTATGTGATTATTGTAGGATGAGACGGTCTTATGAGATGGATTCTTGTTGTCTTGGACTAGCTTATGGAGTATGCTAAAAGGTAGGTTAATCCTACTCAATTTCAATAATATGAATGTTGTATGTGTTGTTGTTGATGTTGTAATTAAACTCACATGAATGAAGCATTTGCATTATAACATGCTTAGTGGTTAATTGTATCATTAAGGGGATGATCATGATGGTTGGGTTGAATTATATCATGTATGTAAAAATGTGTATTAGTCTCTTGTGTTGGAATAATGTATCATATCATGATGATTGGATAATTGATGGATGACCTCATATTGTGGGTAAGAAATGCATTATAACATGAGAATGAGAAATTGTTGATATAAGTATGTTTGGCTTGTTAAGATTTATAATCCATGAGATGGTTTCGTAATTGCCATATTATGTTGTACGTTGTGTTATATGTGATTGTGGAGGATGTTGGAGGAGTTGTGGCGGTGGTACTTGTTCTTATGGAGACGTAAGGCGGTTGGCGGACCGTCTTGCTCTCGGCTCGCCTCTTGGAGCTTCCCACTCCTAGAGGGATGTGCACATTAATGGCTTGAGTTATGCAGGGACACGTGTGGTTAAGACACGTCGTCTGGCAGGGTATCTGAGTTGCTCTCATGCCCGGTACCACAGGTGTGTCCCGAATACCTTTTTACGAGCTGCGGTCCGGCTATTTTGGTGGGCGGTGTTGCGGTGCTGTCACCGAGTTGTCGGTACGTCTGGGTGTGTCCCGGTACTGGTGTGATGTTGGTGAAATCGTGTCTCATTCACGTCATTGACATGTTGTATATTTATATATTGTATTGTGTCTTATTATTGAAATTGACCGTGTGTGGCTATGTGTAAATTGTCACCTATTTCCGGGGTGGCCTGTGTCGATCCATATAATATTTTCGATCATATGGGGAGTAGGTTATGTACAGGTTGGTTTGGTGTCACGCGGGAGACGGGACGCGCTTTGAACTTGGAGTCGAGTTACATAGTTGGATGACTTAGATAGTAGTCGAGTTGTATATGTTATATTATACTTGTAATCATTTAATCATTTTCAAATCACTAAACTGGTTATTTATTTAAGTAGTTCTTTGATTGGAGTTTTAAAACACTGCCTCAGAAAACCGAGATGGTAACATCCTCCTATTACCTTGGCCGGGTAAGAAGGGGGTGTTACAAAGTGGTATCAGGGCGACGATTTTGGAACCTTAACCAATGAATCAAAATGAACCTAGGCGTGTCTAATAAAACGAACCCGACTTGTGAACAATGGGAGATCGGTTTTGGATGAGTAGGAGCCCTCATTTAAAAACTAGTTCCTATTGTCTCGGTTGGTCACTACGTGGGTGGTTATAAGTATGGGTGGACGCTATGTGAAATGTGATGTACTTTCATGTGTGTTATAACAAGTTGGTAGATTTCTTGCATTGTATGATCATTATGATGTAGTGTATGTTAACATGGAAAGTTGGATGAATAGATTGATGTGTATAGCATGATTTGGGAATGGTCATTGTGTGTGGATGTGTGAGGAACCTTAGTCCTGTTCTTTAGTACTTTGTCATCGTATATATGCTTGATTTGCTAGTTTCATTGTTAAAGTATGATTAATGAAGGGTTACTAGTATAGTAGGTGCGAGTAAGAAGTAAAGTCTTGGAGGCGATAAGTGTAGTGACGTGTCAACTAACTCGTGACGGGTCACCAATAGTCGGTGGACCTCTTAACATTACTCTTTTGTTGAAGGAGCTTTGCCTATCGATCTTAGTCAAAAATTGCAAGCCATAAGGAAACATTCGACCGAGTGTGAGCTAATACCAGGCCGAGTACCAGTCACTCGACCGAGTGAATCCTGGCACTCAACCGAGTGACCATTGTCCAGAAATCTGGAAAGGTTCTGGAAATAAGTCACTCGACCGAGTGGATAAGGGCACTCGATCGAGTGGACGGGCACTCGACTGGGTGGTCTCAGCACTCTACCGAGTACCATTTTTTGGGCAGCTTATTTCGCGAGATTGTGTATTCTCATCAATTTATTATCTTCTCCGTTTCTTCATTGTTCTTCATAAGAAAAATACTAAAATTTCTCTAAAAACATTCCAAAAACTCCATTGTTGCTCATTTTAGGAAAGATTCAAGTTTTCAACCCCATTTGTCGTCCTTAATCTTTATTAATTAAGTAAAGTGAGTGAATTTTCTCCTTCCTCTTGATTTGTTTCCCAATTTGATTGTTGTTTAGATCCACACTTATTTGTTCACGTTTTACCATTTGTTTGCATGTTTTGTCTAATTTATAATAGTAATCAACCTTCTATACCATTAATGATGTCAAGTATCAAAATTTTCATGTTGAAAATTTACCCCAAATGGCATATTTCTATGTTTTGTGTTATTGAGTCAATAATGTAATTTTTGTGATTGTTGTTGGGCTTAATTGATCAACAAATGCTTAACCTTTGTTGTTAGTATTAGATCTTACCTTGTAATTTAGAAATTTGTCTTATAAATCCGTCTTAAGATTTTGAAATCTAGGATATCTATTCCCAAATTTTGATTTTTTATATGTGAATCTTGGTTTAATGGTAAAATAAGGCTACTATCTTTGTTAGTGGTGCTACATGTTGTTTTAAAGTGGAAATTTTGTCCCAATTTATTGTCCAAATTTTCGAAATATGTAGTATGTATAAACATGTTTTAATTCCTCACCTAAAATATGGTTTAATTACTTCATAATGCTTCAAGCCTTATTAGTGATGTCGTGTATAGTCGTAAAATTTGAGGTGTGTGATGGGTAGAATAGATACCAAGGTTTGATTTCCATAATTAATTCTTGTTCTAATGGTGCCACAAGACTTCAATTTTGGTTAGTAATGCATGGTATCGTCTTGAGTTGGAATTTTGTCCCAGAATACTTGCAAACTTTTCAAGAAACGTAGTACACTTACAAAAGTTTTGATTCTTATGCTTCATTGTTGGTTTAGTTATGTCAAGAACTTTGTTAATGGCTAAAAGTGTTAAATATTACTTTAAATTGGGTTGAAATGTCGTGTAATTTCACAAGAAATTCAATTTTTTCGGAAAATTTGTGTATTAAATAAGCTTTTGTTTAATTAAGATTCAAAGGAAATCATGTCAAATTTTCTACTCAAAATATTGTGAATAAACTAGTAGTGTGGGGAATTCTTAATTTCGTTTCATAGTGTCTTTGTAACACCCCCATTCTCCAAGTACCTTATCAAGGACTACCTTAAGGTATAAGAGTGTTACCATTTCGGTTACTCGAGGTAGTGAACATCATAGAAACCATAGTGAAACCTGATTTAAAGATTAACTTATTAAAGGTTACAAGTCTCCAAAACGATTACATCCAAAATAATAAGTGATAAAGTATAGAACAACAATACGCGGAAGCATATATAACCAGATATATAACCACTCAACTCATATCCACATAAATCACACATATATAAGCCCTACACATATTGCTAACTCCATAAACAGATACATCATCCATCATATATAACTACTTAACTCATATCCATATACTTACACATCCTCCATGCAACTCATACATATAACATCCAACATAAATATGAAACATATAAGCATACAACAACCCTTGACACCCCATCGTGACCGGTTCAAAGTTGTAAAGGCAAAATGCGGCTTTAGGACGTCTCCCAAGCCTTTGCGGTAACTCTAAACAACTTCTACCCGGGTTCATTTTATTTAGACACCCTATGTTCATTTTGTTCATTGGTTTTAGGTTCCAAAATCGTCGCTCTGATACAACTTTGTAACACCCCCATACTCTAAGGTACCTTATCAAGGACTACCTTAAGGTATAAGAGTGTTACTATCTCGGTTACCCGAGGTAGTGAACATCATAGAAACCATAGTGAAACATGATTTAAAGATTAACTTAATAAAGGTTACAAGTCTCCAAATCGATTACATCCAAAATCAAAAGTGATAAAGTATAGAACAACAATACGCGGAAGCTAGACTACAAAAAGACCGGTGATGACTCCGTCCTGCCAAACCCCGCAGCAACATCATCATAGACATCCATCATCACCTCCTAAACTAACTGTTCACCATCCCCGAATAGATCACCACAGTTTTAAAAAACATAAACGTGGTCAGCCAACTATAAAACAATATAATATAATACAGAACATAATTATAAACATCCACTAGACCGTAACCAACACCTCCAAACTCCATAGTAACCAATAACCGACTACACACCAAGGTGTGTAGCCCTCTCAGAGTACCCATCGCAACAGTTAATCCACACCGACAGTGGGGACCGCAACCTTACCACCAAAATTCCCGCTCATCGTAACGAGCGAACCCAAGTCCATTAATGTGCACATCTCCCTTGCGTCGAGAAACACAAGAGGCGAACAATGGGGGTGAGATCATCTCTTTCATTGGCTCATAATACCAATACCAATACTACTACCAATGCCAATACAACAATATCATCATAACTCAATCATAAAGCCATAACATAGATCATCCCATTATACATCATATTGTTCTATAATCAACTGAGTAGGGAAACCCTACCTGATAAGAAATCCAATCAACATAGCAAAGTCTAAAAAGCTTCTTCTACAAAATCTCCTCCTAGAATAAGATCAACCAATCAATATAATGGAAAATGCAATATAATTCCAAAAACCCCGTTCTATTTATATCAACTACGAAAAAACCCGTCCGAGTACAACACACTCGACCGAGTGCAAGACACTCGATCAAGTAAGCCACACTCGACCGAGTGCTAATACACTCGCCCGAGTTCACAATAAACAGAACACTGACAGAGTACTCACAATAGCTACTTAGTCAAGTACCCCTTACTCGGCCGAGTAGCCTAAGACCATAATTCTAATGTATTACAGTCATGAATTCTCATCTTTTCATCCGAAACCCTGTGGTTTAAATCGGCTTTGTGGCATGTAAAAACTATCAAGAAACTCTCGAAGCAAACGTGGAGGACAACCTCGCCAAGGATCGGTAAAATCTTCCGTGAGTGAGCCCCCGAGGAATCCGGACATCTATTTTGAATGTGAGCCCCAAAAAAATACCCTTCTTGCTTTAGCCTTAGACCTATTACCCTGATAAGTATATGGAATTTTATATAGTAGTCAAGTTTAAGAATTGGAGGTACTAGGAAATGATCTAGCTTAGACTAAGTTTTGAGTTGAGTGAGTCGATGGTATGAGGTGACTTATGGATGATGAATGGTGTGAAATCAAGGTGGGATACTTGACGGTTTTTTAGACTCATAGTTGGTGAATGAGGTTGAATGGACATGTGAGGGTGACCCTTATTGAGTATGATTTGGGATTGTGGTTGGCAAATGGTTGGTTTTTGGATTGGAAATAGTGAGGGATAGTTGAGGTATCAAAAATTTAAGTGGAGGCAATGACGTGAGTCGTTAATAGTTGTTGGAGAGTCTAAATGGGACTTCAGGATTGGTAGGAACCGAATGGTTGACGATGGAGAGGTTGCATAGAAGGAAGATAAGAGGTACTAGGACGGGATTGTGATTTAGAGGTTATCTTAGATTGGTGATATGATATCTAATAAGGAAATTTTGGATTGAAAGAACGAAGTTGAGGTGAGCAATTATGTGGAGTAGAAACGATTCTAAGTAATAGGCGGTGGAAGCTATCTAGAAAAGTTCTAGTACTGGTTGGTGGTGAAACTACGGAAGAGTGATGGAATACACGTAATATGATGAACGGTGGTCATATTATTGTACCGACGTCGGTTTTATGGGAGCGTTATTTTTGTAAAATGAAGAAGTCAGTTTGGTCAATCGAAAGTGAGTATGTAATTAAGGATTTAGAATTTTAAAGGAATTTGTTACGAGTTATGATAAAACTCTGGAAGGGAGATTGTGTTGTCGGTCGTGATGTAATATGAGTGAGTTTTAATTTTTATAATTAGGATATATAGTTGCGGAATGTAGTACCACCAAGTTGGTCTTCAAGGTTATGAAATTGAAAATGTGGCATATAATGCATGTGAGTTCAATTACGTAATTGAGATATTTTTATCACTTGTGTTATATAGCATAACCATTTAACTTAGGTATGTATTTACGAAGTGTGAGAGTAGTTGTGTGAGACTCCCACCTTACGAGTGGTCATATAGATGTTGTTTGTAAACTTGCCTTTTAATTATGCCATGAAATATCCATGTTATGCATTATGACCTTGTTATAGTGTTTGGTTGAGTAGTGATGTTGTTAGTATTCCCCGTGAATAATGTGGTATTAGTACCGAGTCCATGAGACTGTGTAAAGTGTGATGGATGTTAATGTGGTTATTGTGTTTCGTATTACGGTGTGATTGTTGGTAACGTTATCGTGACACCGTCACCGGTTTTGGCGGGAGAGACGGATTAATTGCAAAATGAATTTTGAAGTATCATGTTTATGTCGTCCATAGAACTTGAAAATTATTTTAATTATGTGGTAATGATGGCCATAAGGCCGAGAGTTTGTTTTGAATTTGGTCGTTTGGTGGTGTATTAGTCACCACTGGAGTCTATTTGCACCCGTTAGATAGAATAAACAAGTTTAGAATGATCTTTGGAGGAAAAATAGATTCTGCTTGAATGGCACTCGGTCGAGTGCTCAGCTCACTCGATCGAGTGTCATCTGCTCGACCGGGTGGCCCTCTGCACTCGATCGAGTGGCCTGCCTTGGCCCTTGTTTTGGCAATACTCGATCAAATGTTGGGTGTATACCCTTATTTTTGCAGTTTATATTGGTTAGCTTTTGTTGGTTGAGCACGTTAACTTACATGAGGAATTCTTATGTGAATTGTTTACGTTTGGTCCATAGTATTTGACTCCCCACCATTGAATGTAGTAAGTTGCAAGAATTAGTTCACATGAGTAATTGGATGACAAGGATGACATGATAATCTTGTATAGTGTATGTTAATTGCCGTGATTTTATTTTTGTGGAAACAAGATGATAGTGATGTTCATATTACGTGAAGAGTACCATTCATATATCACATAGTGGTCATTTGCCTGATTGAGTATTGTAATCTTCCTTATAAACGGAGGTATTGATGATGGATGGAAATGGAATAGAAACACATGTGTGATCATGTGGTAGATTTAACGCGGTATATGCATGACATGGTGCACAGAAATGGAAGTATTGAACATAGTCGAGTCACATCAGGAGTAATTTTGGTATCCTTTAATTGTTTCATGGAGTCCACATATTTCGTGATTGATGTGATACACACACACACACACACACACACACATACGTAATAATCTATGAGCCCTATCTGTGATAGATATATATGTTTAACCAACGTGCGTTGGGAGTTACTTATGTGATTAGAACATTAAACCCTCAGTAGACCTTGTGCTTTGATCCTTGAGAGACCCATAGACGAGAAAGCTATACTGATAGTCTTGTGGAAATGTATAATCCGATATACATTTCTTAAAGTAAAGAGAGGGCGGTGAACCCGGAATTTGATTGATTGGGGAATCCGACTATGCGTATTATGAGAGTATATTATCAGATTTGACTGTTGAACTTCGGGGTGAAGTTTTCTTTAGGGGGGAATGGATGTAATAATTTGGAGTAAAGGAAAAAGTGTTAGGAGTCGGTGTTGGGTTAGTGTATCAGTAGCGTTGTGCTATGGAGCTTGATAGGTGATACTGAGTCGCATGTGAGGTTAACCTTGTTCGTTGAGGTAGTGCTATGAGTTGTCAAGACCTCTTTTCGTGTTAGTGTCGCTTTAGATTTATGAGAGGAGAGTAAGGTTGGAGGTATCTTGCGAGAGTAGGGTGTGAACTTCGAGGATGGAGTTCGTTTTAAGCGGGGAAGACTGTAATACCCTGTAATTTCTAGTAGTGCACTCGGCCGAGTACAACTGAGTACTCGACCGAGTGGAGCCTCACTCGACCGAGTAGATGGACCGAGTGCCCTTTTGACAGTTACCCCAGCTCCTGTTGTGTGCCATTCGGCCGAGTGTCTGGTGCACTCGACCGAGTGCACGAGTGCAGTCTTATTTTCGCGTGTGGGCTTTTTTTTTGGGCTTTGGTATATAAGCTTACTTTTTTCAGTTTTTGCTTCATTCTTACAAACCCTAAAACTCTCTCTAAACCTATCCCAGTTCTCTCGACAACTCTTCATCCTCAAATCTTAGATCTACACTTTGTTTGGGGGAAACTTGGAGAATTACTTACATATTCTTATTCCTTATCACTTGGTGAGTAATTTCATACTCTTACTTTTGTAATTTCCGTACCTTCATTTAAGACACCTAATATATTACCCAGATATTTTTGGATCCGTACGAGAACCTTGGGATGCGCGAGAAGGCCACCGAACTGGATAAGGAACCACCTAAGAGTAAAAGATAGCATTTCACTAGACCAAGTAGAGCTTAGACTAGACCGAGTGAAGCATGGAGTGGACCGAGTGAGTTGTAGTGGACCGAGTAAATTCCACTCAGTCGAGTAAAGTGTGTACTCGACCGAGTGAATGGAACTCGGCCGAATAAACCGAGTCACTCGACCGAGTGAGACTGTGAAGTACCCGATAAATGCCTATTTCGACACCTAAACCTAATTCATTTTTATCTTCTTCTCTATTTCTCTAAACTCTCTCCCCTTTCTCTAAAACCTCTCAAATACCTTCTTCATGGGATTCAAGCTTGTCTTAGAGGATTGTTCACCTAACCTTCTTTCCTTTCACCAATGTAAGTAAGATCTACTCCTTTCTAGTATTTTAGAACCCTAATTTTTTTGGGTTTTGTTATGGGTAATTAATTAGTAATTAGTAGGTGTAATATGGGTAATTAGTGGGTGATGATAAGGGGTTTTGTATTAAATAATAGTGTAGGATGTATTGTGATAAGTATTATGTGACTTATATAGGACGAGACGGTTTCATGATACGGGATTATGGCGGATTCAAGTAGCTATTGAAGATTTGCTAAAAGGTAGGTTAATCCTACTCGGTTTCAATAAGAGTAAATGGTTGAATATGTCGTTGTTGTGTTATTATGGCATTAGGACATGACTGCTGGAAGTAAATGTGATTAGTTACATAATAGCGTCGGCAAGTTTATGATAGTTTCGGTATCGTGTATAATTGTTAATGGTCAATTGTCATTACGCGCATTGGATGAGCATTATTGCATCTTATGTTGGAAATTGGGGATTTGGAGAGTCTCGTATATGTCGGAATTGGTATTTATGGCATGTTTGGCATATCAAGTTGTATAGTTTACATTGCATATTATGATGGTTGTCTATGTTGGAGGTTGGTGATAATACGGTGATTGTTATGGAGACGTAAGTTGGTTGGGAGACTGTCTTATGCTTAAGTCGCCTTTTAAGGCTTCCCACTCCCATGAGGGATGTGAACATTAATGGCTTGAGTTATGAAGGGGCACGTGAGGTTGAGTCACGTCGTCTGGCTGGGGATCCGAGTCGCTCTCGGTCTCGATACCACCGGTGTCTCTGGAGTACCTTTTTACAGGATACCCGGCTGTTTTGGTGGGCGGTGGTGCGGTGTTGTCACCAGGTCGTGAGTACGGCTGAGTGTGTCCTGGTGCCTGTGTGGTTTTGGTGGAACCGAGTCTCATTCATATATGTGTCGTGTTGCATAATCGTGTTGCGTATGTCGTGTCTTATATGTTTATATTATTGAAACTAACAGTTTGTGGATATGTGTAAATTGTTACCTATTTCCAGGTGGCATGTGTTGATCCATATGATATTTCCGATCGTATGGGGAGTAGGTTATGTACAGGTGGTGTTTGGTGTCACGCGAGAGACGGGACGAGCTTCAGACGTAGAGTCGAATCGGCATGGGATAGTTTTCTTAGAGGGTCGTAGTAGAAAGACTAGTATTCATTTATTCATTTTTTTACATTTATATAATTCACTAAACCATCATTTTAATAAATGTTTCTTGATTGTATCTCTGAATCACTACGTCGGGAAACCGAGATGGTAACCCTTTAATTGTCTTGGCCAGATAATTGGGGTGTTACAAAGTGATATCAGAGCGACGATTTTGGAATCTGAACCAATGAACCAAATGAATATAAGTGTGTATAATAAAATGAACCCAACATGAGTATAATGGGAATTCGGTTTTGGATGAGTAGGCCCCCTCATATCAAAACTAGTGTCTATTGTCTCAGTTGGTCACCACGTGGGTGGATACGAGTGCGGGTAACGTTATATGAATCATGGTATGGCTGCATGTATATCGTTGTAAAGGATGCATTCTTATAATGTGTGTGTGAATATATGACCTGGAATATGATAATTGTGGAAGTTGTATGAAGGTAGCATGGGTGTAACATGTTTCGGGAGAACTGTGGTGTGTGTATACATGAGAGACATTAGTTCCGAATTTTGGCATGTAAATGTCATGCGTATCTTTGAATTTGCTATTGTTATCGTTAGGGTAAGAACAATGATGATAGTTTTTAGGATAGCAATGAGTATGATGGTAATGTATTGTAAACGACAATTATAAAGCCGTATGAGCTATCCCGGGGTAAGTCACCGATAAGCGGTGGACTCCCGAACCTCTTATTTTGTTGCAGGGATACCTCATTCGAAGGTTTGTCGAGGATTTCAAACCTTATAGAACCACTAGACCGAGTACGAGCATCAACTCGACCGGGTGAAGTGTCACTCGACTGAGTGGACCCTCAACTCGACCGAGTGGGCCAATCCAAAGATTGGTACGTTTCTGGAAAATGCCACTCGACCGAGTAGAATGAGCACTCGACCGAGTGGATCCGCACTCGACCGAGTGAACTCGGTACTCGGCCGAGTGGATTACACGGGTGAAATTACTCGACAAAAAGGCACTCTCTTTCCTCCATATTTCATTATTATCCTCATTTCTTCATCATTTTCCTCACCAAAAACTCAACTAAAAACCTCCATTGTTACTCTATTTTGCTTGGAATTCATCTTATTACTCTACTTTTCTTCCTCCCACTCCATTAATTTAGCAATGTAAGCTTATTTCTTCTATTTCATTTTTCCCCAATTTGATTTCTCTTTAGATGTACACTAATTTACTTAAGTTTTGGTTGTTTTTGCTTAATTCATGATAGTAATAAACGTTTTACAACATTATTGTTGATAAAAATGAAACTCTTATAGTGAAATTTTGTCTACCATTGATGAACTCGAAAATGGTAGTTTTTGGGTCAATAATTGGGTTTCTTGTGTTTGTTGTTGAGTATAGTTGATCATCAAAGGCCTAACCTTTGTGTTAGTTATAGATCTTGCTTTGTATGTGAAATTTTTTGTCTTAAAAATCCGTCTTAATTTTCGGATTTTAAGGGAGATCAGGCCCAAATTTTGATTTTTATGCATAAAACTTGGTTTAAGTATGCTATAAGACCACCACTTTCACTAGCAAAACTATGCATTGTCTTAAAAACTTTCGCCTTAAAATCTTGTTTTGGAATATCAAAACACCCTTAGTTCATGAAGAAATTTTGATTTTTACATCTCAAACATGGTTTAATGACATTGTTAAGCAGTAATCTTGGTAGGTGTTATCAAATAAGGTTTAAGGTGAAAATTTTGTCTTAAAATGGGTCAAAATTTTGGACATGGTAATGAATCAAAGGGTGAAATTTTGATTTTTATGCTTCAACATGATTTATTTATCGCATGTAAAGTCAACCTTTCACTACCAAATTTTATGAGACCGTATGTTGAGAAAACATTTTCGCCTTAAAATTGGCAAATACCCGAAAATCTCATGACAAATACACCCAAGTTGATTTCTTTACTCTTAACATACTTCACATGTTCATTATCCTCCTAATCTTTGATTATAGTGACTTGTGAGGTCGTATGTTTGGAAATTTTCAATCTTAAGACACTTAAAGTTTAGAAATATTGGGGTAAGTAATCTACCTGGATTGTGTCCTAAAATTTCTCAATTTGGTTAAGTGTGGAAGCATGTTTAACAGTTTTAAAATTCTATGTTCATTCTCACGGGACAATAATGTAAAGTTTCAAATACTTCCCGCTATTTTAATTAGAATAAAATTGTAAATATTATTTTGCCAAGATTTTATTTTCATTCTTGAGTAAGTAAACTTTCTTTAAATGAAAGTCGTGTCATTCCTTTTTTTTTTATATATATATAATGGCCATTAGTTTAAAACATGGGAAAAACTTCTATTCATTTCCAAGCTATTTGATTCTTACATCTTCCATTCCGTATCTTGTTGTGTGGATTCATCTTGTAGCATATCAAGGAACACCAGAACCGGCCGGGGAAGGAATGCCCATCAACAACAATAACAACAACAATAACAACGACAACAACAACAACAACAACAACAACAACAACAACAACAACAACAACAACAACAACAACAACAAGAGGCTCCACCCGCCATTACCCTCCAGGGGTACCCGGGGATAGCATTTGGGAGCGATGATCACCGGGACAACTTCCTTGCCTTAGCCACTAGACGAATGGTCGCGACCACGTATGTGTCGGTGGGCACGTTGAAAACTTTGGGTATTGAGAGGGGGGGCACATAACATCTTTATGGTCCTTGGATTGGAGGGATTGTACAATTTAGAGGAGGTAAGCTACCACAACCTCATCCTCGAGTTCTTGAGCTCTTTCACCTATGATGATAGCACCCATGCCGTGAGCTTTAGGCTCAAAAACACCACTTTTAACCTATCTAGTAATGATTTTGCCGATCAATAGGAGGTGGGGAGGCAAGCTCCGGTAGGCATGAAAAAATTGAGAAGGACATGAAAGCCTCGAGGTACTTCTACCTCTATATCAATAAGGGGAAGACCAGAGTGAGTAGCATGAATGTGGGTGATGTCGAGAACCCCGTCCTTAAACTATTCCTACGCTCCTTGACCAACCTCCTATATGGGAGGAAAGACCCGAGTAAACTCAACTCCACGGAAGTGTTAATCTTGAGTTCTTATCTTAAACCCCGCTTTGAAGAGCCTTTCTACTTTAACACCGTATCCTTGGTGTGTGTTGTTTTGGAAAGGATGACCGAGTCGGACAAATTCTCCTTATATTGTGGGGCTTTGGTGACTCGGTTAGCCAAGATCTTGTTGGGTTATGAGCCGGGGGAAGTGGACGTGCCCATGTCTAGGGGGTGGTATACTTCGATCTTGCATGAATGAAAAATAACACTTGGATTGTGGATGGGTCGGAAGAGGGTACTTACTCTTGGAAGGTGGACGAACATTGGCATATGAGACTTCCCGCCGATGAAGGACTACCCCCGACCTCACATTTGGAGAGAGTAGAACCACCCCGCCCTCGTGCCTGACGCTACAACATCCCTAGTAGCTTCACCTTTGACATTGATGATGAGACCATGGAACGGAATACCCCTCCACTACCTTCTCCGCCACATCCTTCCGACGGGCGAGCTTCTACATCATTCTCCCGACCTATGCCTACACCTACACCGGTGATGCCTCCACCTTGTGTCAGGGATTATGCCCAACCCCAACCAAACTACGACTCCAACTACCCTATGTCCTACCTCATTCATCGGGTGAACACCGAATTGGTGTTAAGGAACATGCATGAAGCGGCCTATAACCAAGGAGTGCGACCCGCCCACCGTCATAGCTTTTGGTCCGGATTTGGGAACACCATCGGGGTATTTAGCGCTTATGGTATCCAACCATCGGATTGGGGTACCAATATCCCTTTTGGTGTAGGGCACTTGTGTGACCCATGGATGGGCGTCGTCGGAACCCACTTTGACAACTCCTCATAAGGAGGCGGATTCGGGGAAGGTACATCTAGGGAGGCCACGAGGGCCGTGGAGCAAGGGGATGGAGGTTATGGAGATGGAAGTTATAACGAGGGTGGTTATAACCAAGGTGATGGTGGCTATAACAAGGGTGTCTATGGCCATGGTGATGGTGGGTATAACCGGAGTTGTCATGATCATGTGATGATTTAGAGTGCGAAGACATTTAAGGAAGGACTTGAGGATGAAGACCAAGAGGAGCATAGCACCGCTAGGGAGGAGGAACACGTCAACAATTCAGGGATCCTAGTGAAGTGGGTGAAGAAGCTCGGGATGAGGAGGAAGCCCTCCCATTATCTTGGTCATTTCCTACGAGTCGGACCATGTAATAGTTGTATCGGATTGGTCGTTGAACAATTTCTTTCGTTGTATTGTAAACCCGGCCATACGGCCAAACCTAGTAGACATATTATGGTAGGATTGTGTGGTCATCACCATTGGGACTCATTTACTTGTCTGTGTAGCAATAGGTAGGCTTAGAGGCCATTTCGGCCGAAACCTATACTGCCCAGCGGCACTCGGTCGAGTGCCTCATCCACTCGACCGAGTGAGTGTCTACTCGACCGAGTGAACCTCTTTACTCGACCGAGTGAGATATTGACAGAATCTGGAAGATTGTTAAGATTACCTACTCGACCGAGTAAGCTAATACACTCGACCGAGTGGATTTTACTCGGCCGAGTGGCTCCCCTATTTTGCCGAGTAACTTAAGTTTGGCCTATTTTCATAAATTTTCGACCGAGTACAGGGTATATGACCTTGATTTGCAATTATACCATCTTTCTATTAGTTAATCGACCCCCAAGAACCTGAAATGGTAGATTTTTATTAATTGTTTATGTTTGATTACATTTCTTGATGTGTTTAATGGGCAAGTGTTGTTAAATTTACAAGTACTTCCGTGATAGCATAAATAATATGACAAGTATGCCTTCCATGATATTAGTTGGAAAAGTTACACGGTAGTAAAAATTATGTGTTTGATGAGTGTCAACTATACGTCACATAGTAAGTATTGAATGCATGAACAAGGATAGTGGTGGCGGTAAACGGAAATGTTGGTATGAAATAACCACGACCATGAACATATGTAGGATCATGTAGTGGCGGTAAACGGAAATGTTGGTACGAAATAACAATGACCATGAACATATGTGGGATCATGTGGTGGCTTTGATACGGTATATGCATGATATAATTATTATAATGAGTATTTGGGCCATTGTCATGTAAGGTTTACTAATTAGCAAGGTTGTATGTTAAGGGTATCCATGTATAATTCCATTGTATAGATATACACATAGTTAATCATGTATGACGTGCGAATATAGTAACTTGAGTCGAGACATCATAACTAGAAACCAAATGGGAGAATGTATAAGCAGTAGAATTTTCATAGGGGAAGACTTTCGTAGTAATCAAGGGAGTGTGTTAGACCGGAAACCTACCATCATGGACCCTATTAAGCGACTTATGAGAACATTAAAGATGTTAAGCGGCGAACTTCGGGGCGAAGTTCTCTTTAGAAGGAGTGAATGTAACAATTGAGATTCAAAGGGAGATTATGCATGATAAGTGTAAGAGATTAAGGGAATGTACTCGTTAAAGATTGTAAGACTGAGCCAAGTGAGAGAGATGAGAACGGAAACAGCATATACAAGAACGAGTGTGGAGAGCCGTAAGTATGTTGAGAAGAAAGTTTGAGGCGAACTTCGAGGACGAAGTTTATTTTAAGGGGGGAAGATTGTAATACCCGGATATTTTGGGATCCGTACGAGAACCTTGGGATGCGTGAGAGGGCCACCGAAATGGATAAGGAACCACCCGAAAGTAAAATATAGCATTTCACTAGACCAAGTAGAGCTTAAACTAGACCGAGTGAAGCCTGGAGTGGACCGAGTAAGTTCCACTCGGTCGAGTAAAGTGTGTACTCGACCGAGTGAGTGGCACTCGGCCGAGTAAACCGAGTCACTCGAGCGAGTGGCACTGTGCAGTACCCGATAAATGCATATTTCGACACCTAAACTTAATTCATTTCTATCTTCTTCCCTATCTCTATAAACTCTCTCCACTCTCTATAAAACCTCTCAAATACCTTCTCCATGGGATTCAAGGTTTCCTTAGACGATTGTTCACTTACCCTTCCTTCCTTTTACCTATGTAAGTAAGATCTACCCTTTTCTAGTATTTTAGAACCCTAATTTTTAGGGGTTTTGTTATGGGTAATTAATTAGTAGTTAGTAGGTGTAATATGGGTAAATAGTGGGTGATAATAGGGGGTTTTGTATTGTATAATAGTGTAGAATGGTATTGTGATAAGTATTATGTGACTTGTATAAGGCGATACGGTTGACGAGGTGTCGCAACCCTATCAAAAATAAATTACACTAGTAACAACAAATGAATGTAGTATTTAGGGGTCGAATCTGTTGGAGTATGTGTCCTCGACAATATTGCGATCACATATTTAAATCTCATAATAAGAATACGTAAGGGATAATTCATTTATTTGGTCAATTGGTCCACATTAATCGGTAATGATTGGCTGATTAGAGTTTGACATTACTGTCGTATGACGGTGGTGATCAGTTGATCCCCTTAAGGTCATGCCTCTATGGCAACGCTCTTAATTGAAAAAGATTAAT
>VHZZ01010492.1:47171-60771 GCA_009801015.1 Silene noctiflora | reverse complement strand
TTTTAACAACGGTATTTACCCGTTGTTATAGGCTATATCTGGAGTAGTGATGTCTATTTCCCGAAAAGCTATGGGGTCTCAAGATCATACTTTTCTCTTTATGGGTGGTTGGCTATGCCACTGTTGCCAACACCAATTGCATCACCACCTCCGATGCCAATTCTTCCACTGACATTGCCTCAATAAAAGCAAGTAAGGCTAACTGACCCACTTCATTGTGCATGGTGCCTTAATAAGTCCCGTACTTGATTGGAAAGATGATTTCCTCAAAGAAGTTCTACCGGACACAATGCAAGCAAGCGCTTTAGGCCCCTTGTTATAATTTCTTTTGGTGACTTTAGGGATCACTTTGTAACATTTTTGGAGATCAACTACCCGTAAGTTTGTGCAGCTTTCGACCAACTCTTTCACGCTCTTTGCTGTTACTTTCTTACAATTTTCTAAGTTCAAATATAGGAGTTTAGGACATGTTTTAGCAATTTCTGATATGCATTCGTCACCAAACTTTCCTTGTGTGAGATTTAACACCTCCAAAATCATACTTGTACCTTCAAAATCCATCCAAAATAACAATGGTTGCATCCATCCTTGTATAACCAAATGCTTAAGTTCGCGGCAGCAGTTCACTAATTTTCCTATCCCTTTGCTTGTGAGATTCTCATAGAAGCTTACATCAACATCTTCTAAATTCGGGCACATGATCCCAATTTTCTCAAGCAACTCATCTTTCAAAAGAACATTTGAATTAAGTTTTAAGCACTTAATATTATTCGCCTTAACCAATGATTCATCTACTTCTCCCTTACCAAGTTGTGTGCACATTGCATTCATCTCTTCAAGAGCGGGACAATTCTTCACCAGCATTTGAAATGTCGAAGTTGAAAATCCATTACAAAAACTTGTGTTAATCACAACCAAATTGTCCAAGTAATGAACCAACCCTTTCATCATCTCATTTGTCAAGCACATTTCTCCTCCAAGATTCAACTTCTCTATCTTCGGATAAGCACTTATTAATGCTGAAATCCCCCTCAATGAAGCCCCAGCGGAGTTAGTACAGTTAAACATCGTAAACTGGGTCAAGGGCAAGGCTGCTTTAGCAATAGAACACAGCCATGTGTCCTCTACTTTTATATTATAGAATTCAAGTTTCGACAAATTCCTACAAAACTCAATTGAATTCTCAAAACTAAACAATGAATCAGATTTTCCCATCGTTGACTGTCTTAATCTGTTCATGGAAATCCCCGTTAACTTGGCGCTATGACGCATAACATACCCAATCCCTTTTCGGGTCAAATCCTTACAATCATGAACCGTAACATCACTAAGATCCAAACAACAGTCAGATAATGCAATAATTGACTTATCAGAGATCAACAAATTTTCAGTCAGATTAATCTTCCTCAAACATTTCAAATGTTTGGCTAAACCCGAGATACCCACATCACTCAAGTTATTCAAACTAACATTAATCTCTTCAGGCAAGGGGAAAACAAAACAAACAGCAACAAGTTGTTGATCACTTAAACCACAAATATAACGCAATGTGAGTACTTTGACATTTTTCGAGTTGGAACCCAGGTGGCGGAGACCATCTAAAGGGAGGGCATTTAGAAAGTGGAGGTGAAGGGCGCGGAGGTGGGCAGTGGCATTAGAGGATACAACATAGGAGAGTGTAGCGTCAATGGTGGTGGAGGAGTAGTAATGGATGGAGAGGGTTTGGAGGGAGGAAGAGAAGCGACGAAGGAGAAGGGGGAGGACGGAGGTCAAGGGGAGTGAGAGGGGGTGGGTGCATCTAAGGTAAGAGAGCAAGGGTAAAGAGCGATATTATACAGACATAATATCACGTAATATCACGCATATCAAGATCAAATCATCCTAATATTACATCTTACCTTATTATTGTATATATCATATATTTACCTTATTGGAGTATTGCCATTAGGAAAATAATTGTTTTTGTATATATACATATGATTGTATGCCTTGGTAATAATCGAATAATACACAAAAATCTTTCCCATCTCTGTTTTTCGTTTTTGGTTTTCTTCATGGTATCAGAGAGAGTTCTTTGATCCTGAGGACACCTTCCACATGAACAATCAATCTTTTCAAAAACAATAAAACCATGGTTGGAGGAGAAGGGGGCCAAGGCGATGGAAAGAAACAATCTGGAAGCAAAGCAGTCGAACAAATTGCCCAGACATCGCCATTGTACTTACATCCATCAGAGATCACGAGTTTAGCATTAACCCAGACAATTTTCAATGGCTAAAATTACGATCTTTGGGTAGATGCAGTCCGGAATGGACTCGACGCCAAGAATAAATTGGGATTTGTCGAGGGAATAGTGAAGAGACCGGCTGTCCATGAAGGAGAGGAGGGGAGTCTTGAAGCGGTAGCATGGCGTCAATGCAATGCCATGGTCAAGGCATGGCTAAGGAACGTCATTGAGCCAAAACGTCATCCAAGTATCAGTTTTTCCGGAACGGTGACGGAGATTTGAAAAGAACTGAAGGAACCCATACGCAGCTGGGAATGCACCTCTTGTGCATCAATTGAAAAACGAAATAAATGAATGCAAGCAAGAGAAGGATCAATCCGTTGTCGAGTATTACACTCGAATGAAGGCTATATGGGACGAGCTAGCAAATTACAGTCATGTCCCTCAATGCATCTGTGGGGCGGCGGCTGCTCTGGCCAAGGAACGAGAGGAGGAGCGTGTTCATCAGTTTCTTAATTATGGGGCTTGACACAAGTCTTTATGGACACCTTCGAACAAATATATTAATATAGGACGATATCACCTCCCTTGGCAGAGCTTATGCAATTGTCTTGAGAGAAGAGAGACATAGAGCCGTGAAAAAACCCAAGGAGGAGATTCATGATGCGACAATGGCAGCAAAGACGACCAGTGGTGCAGGAAGAGGACGCAGCTTCGGCCAAAGCAAAGAAACAAGGGAAGCTGAACCAGTAAGGTGCACCTTTGCACCAAGTACTATCACACAGAGGAGAACTATTAGGAGAAGTACCCAGAAAAGTTTCCAAGCACAGACCGAGGATGCAGACGGCGAGGTGGTCGTGGACATGGATGAGGAGGCAGAGGACAAGGAAACTCGTTCCAGGTGGCCAATGCAGCATCAACGAGTGAAAGGGATAAGCAATCATTCACGGCTGAGGAAATAGCACAACAGCGAAATTTACTGGTAAAACCAGAAGGTAACACGAAGCTCACAGGTATGGACAACAACTTTGTTGGTAATTGGTTGTTAGATAGCGGTGCATCGCACCATATGACGGGCCAACGAACATTCCTTACAAATGTTAGAAAATGAGTGTTTTCCACCGTATCATTACCAAATGGTACACAAATAATTGCTGAGGAGCACGGAGAAATTGTCCTGAATGATTGCTTTATTCTAAAGGACGTCCTATATGTCCCAAGTTTAAATTGTGATTTGATCTCTATACAATAATTAATTAAAGAAAATAATTGTTTTGTGACATTTTTCCCTACCTATTGTGTTATACAGGACCAATCTACGAGGATGACGATTGGACGGGGTGAGCACAAAGACGGGGTTTATTATCTCAAGCATGGTCACGAAACAGTTGCAAGGACTCAAACGGATGAACAAACTCGACTCTGACATAGGAGACTTGGACATCCGTCTAATAGTATTTTATCTTCTTTTTCTCAATTAGTTGGCATTACTCTGAATTTGAATTCACCTGATGTTTGTGACTCATGTTGTCGCGCTAAGTAAACACGGTCTATTTTTAAACTAAATAATAAAATAAGTGTTGATTTGTTTGCTCTAATACATTGCGATATTTGGGGTCCGTACAAAACGAGTAGACTGTCAGGTGCACATTACTTTCTAACTATTGTCGACGATCATAGTAGGGGAGTATGGGTATACCTTATGAAGGATAGAGGAGATGTAGGCCAACTAATGATGAATTTTTGTCAAATGACCTTAACCCAATTTGGGAAACATGTAAAAGTAGTCCAGAGTGACAATGGAACCGAGTTTTTCTCAGGGACTATGAAAGAATACTACAATAACCATGGGATGATTTTTCAGACAAGTAACATAGACACCCCACAAAAAAATGGACGAGTGGAAAGAAAACATCGACACATTTTGGAGAAAGCTAGAGCCCTTCTTTTCCAAGCTAGTCTACCTAAAAAATTTTGGGGGGAGTGTATACTCACAGCAGCTTACTTGATCAATCGAACTCCGACCCGTATACTTAATGGCATGACCCCTTATGAAGTTTTGTATGGTGAAAAGCCTTCCCTAGATAATATTCGAGTTTTTGGTTGCCTTTGTTACGCATATAACAAAGACAAACCCAGGGATAAATTTAGTGAACGAGGCAAGAGATGTATTTTAATTGGGTATCCACATGGGAAGAAAGGATGGAAATTAAAGTTTACCACCTTACACGACACACCACATTCGTATCACGTGATGTGCTTTTCTATGAGCATACTTTTCCCTTAACCATCACGAATACAGAAAACAAATTACAAACCACTACAAAACAGCCTAATATTGCACCAAACATGGAACTAGCCCATAACCTTGCCACAGAACAGAGTTATGCCATTGAAGAAGATGATGAATCTGATCATGAGATTGATAGTGGGAGTATTAGGGTTGTGAACAACGAAACTGATGAAGATGCGGAAATGGAAGCCCAGGTCGTAAGAGAAGCACAAGCAGACATAACAGAAGCACCAACAGGCCGCGGTGTTCGAGAAAAATTTGAACCCTTTTGGCGAAAGGACTACGTCTGCAAATCCACTAGAGTAATAACCCCAGAAAGCATGCTCACACCGCACAATCAACAGTCCCAGGGAAAGGTACTCGTTATGCAATGGTTAATTATGTCATTAGCAATTGTTTTTCTTCTAATCACAGGTGTTTCCTAGCCAAGATCGACGCATTTAAAGAACCACAAAATTATTTCGAAGCTGCAAAACAATTAAAATGGCGAGAAGCAATGGCAAAAGAAATTACAGCATTGGAAACGAATGAAACTTGGGCAATTATTGATCTACCGATGGGAAAACGACCAATTGGGTGCAAATGGGTTTATAAGGTGAAGTATAAAGCAGATGGCACTATAGAGAGATACAAAGTAAGATTAGTGGCACAAGGGTTCACACAAATAGAGGGAGTCAATTATCACGAGACTTTTGCGCCCGTTGCTAAGATGACAAGCGTTCGATGTCTCCTAGAAGTAGCCGTGAGTAAAGGGTGGTCCATCGGCCAACTTGATGTGAACAATGCGTTCCTTCATGGGGACTTGGATGAAGAGGTGTATATGCGTCTGCCACAAGGTTTCGAAACATCAGGGACAAACAAAGTTTGCAAATTATTGAAGTCGTTGTATGGTCTGAAACAAGCCTCGCGGAATTGGTTCGCAAAACTGACTAACTCCTTAAAAAATAGGGGTTTGTACAATCTCTTGCCGATTATTCATTATTTACATACAACATTGATAATGTGTTTCTTGAAGTTTTGATCTATGTGGACGATATGATCATCGTGAGCAACAATAATGAGGCATGCACACGCCTGAACGCCTTCCTCAACAAGAGTTTTGGTATTAAGGACTTTGGGCGACTCAAATACTTCCTAGGAATTGAAGTTGTTGCAGGGCCGAGGGGATTGTTTCTTAGTCAGAGGAAGTATGCGACGGAAATTGTGATTGATGGCGGCATGGAAGGGGCTAAACCAGTTAGCACACCCATTGAGCAAAATCACAAATTGGAGCTTGCCAATGGATACCTCCTGAAGGATCCTATGAACTACCGAAGACTAGTTGGTTGTCTTATTTATTTGACGATTACACGACCAGATTTGGTTCATGTGGTGCATATTCTGTCTCAGTTCGTTCATGCTCCAAGAAAGGAACACATGGATGCCGTATTAAGAGCTCTGCGTTATATAAAAGGAACACTGAGCAAGGGCATAATTGTAGAAAAGAATTCAGATTTTCAGTTGTATGGGTATTCAGATTCAGATTGGGCTAGATGTCCGCTAACCCGACGATCATTGACCGGGTATTTTGTGTCGCTGGGTTCGACACCCATCTCTTGGAAAGCGAGAAAACAGGCGACAGTAGCACGGTCTACGGCAGAAGCAGAGTATCGTGCGTTGGCAGCAGTCACAAGTGAGCTAATTTGGTTAAAGTCCTTCCTGAATCGCTTGGTATAAACCATAAACAGTCGATGCACATTTTCTGTGATAACCAAGCAGCATTGCACATAGCAAGAAATTCTGTCTTTCATGATCGTACTAAGCATATCAAGATTGATTGTCATTTCGTTCGTCATCATTTACTAACTCGGACTATATCAATGTCACATTTACGGAGTAGTGAGCAAATAGCCGGCCTCTTTACGAAAGCACTTGGTGGCGAAGCATTTGCATACTTACAAGGCAAGTTGGGCATTGGTTTACCCACCGCTCCAACTTGAGAGGGAGTAAAGAGCAATATTATACGGACATAATATCACGTAATATCGCGCATATCAAGATCAAATCATCCTAATATTGCATCTTACCTTATTATTGTATATATCATATATTTACCTTATTGGAGTATTGCCATTAGAAAAATAATTGTTTTTGTATATATACATATGATTGTATGCCTTGGTAATAATGGAATAATACACAAAAATCTTTCCCATGTCTGTTTTTCGTTTCTGGTTTGGAGGGAGGAAGAGAAGCGGCGAAGGAGAGGGGGGAGGACGGAGGTCAAGGGGAGTGAGAGGGGGGTAGGTGCATCTAAGGTAAGAGAGCAAGCAGGTTAAAATAAGGGGGTATATGTGAGCATGGTGGGAGGATATGTGAGTATGGCGGGGAGTTTTTAATTTGGATAGGATTAGGTTCCAGCAGTCAATTGGGATATCTAGAATTGTGGTTTTCGCTGTTGCCGTGGTGGTGGCGGAGGCAGAGTGTTGTTCCATGGGGGTGTAGCTGGTCGGATTAAGGAATGTCAACCAAGAAAAAAGGTTGCTGCTATTCCTGATTGTCTTAATTCTGCAATGATACAAGAGTTATAGACATTGTCTTAAGTATTGTCCCCAAAATGTTGTCACCAAAACTGAAAAAGTCTTTGTGATTAGAAATAGTACATGTTTTTAACATTATTTAACACGTCGAAATTACAACGGCCTGCAATCAAAGAAAATTTCGGAGGCCATTGAAAAGATTTAAAGGATGAGTTGGAATGGTCACATTTGTCAGTTTGAGTGAATTCATGAATATATGGTGAATTGTTCAGCGTTTGGTTGGGAAACAACGGCTGATTCTTCTCAAACTGTTGTCAATTGTCACTATAACTAGACATTGTGCAAGTGTTGCCTCAACCTGTTGTCACTAAACGCGTTAACTGAAAAAGTCATGCGATTACAAATAGTCTCTCTACAAATTTCTATTTATCTGTGCGTCGAAATTACAGCCTGCAATCCAAAGAACACAGAAATAATCGCATATGGTGAAATCTGCAGCATTTGGTGGGGAAACAATCAAACAACGGCAAATTCTCCCGGATTCAGTTGAGCATGGTAAAGCAACATGAATGGGTGTTCAAGGTTAATGGGACTTCAAGAGACCGCTTAAGCTTTTGATTGAGATGGTTTCTCAAGGAGTGTCTACTTTTAAGAAGATGGAATGGTCTTATTGTAGAGCGACAATATTGAACCGGAAAGAGTGAAATGATAATGTTCTTCCGATCCAAATAATTTTTTTATAAAAACCTTAGTTTCTCAATCTTGGGACAAATTCATAATCTGTTATGTTATATACTTATACAACAGAGAGAATATCCCATGATACACAAGTACACAAAAAATATCATGAAATTGGTATTAAATACTAGGTAGTTATCGACCAATTTGCGTTTAGCTTCATCTGAAATATGCTTGAATTTCCTCAAGAGTTCTTCCTTTAGTCTCCGGAAGCCATACCGCGACAAATATGGCACTAAAAGCACAAAAGACTGTGTAAATGGCAAAGGTCCCTGAAATTGACATCAAAACCAGTTCAGACTGAGTTAATGCCGAGTATTTAACCTTAGTGGTTGATATTCCGTTTATAGATCTTAGTTATTTAGATTTTAGACGGAGTATCAATATAATGTCACGGGAATTTGATGTTGTTAAGATTTCTGAATTCAGATGGGGACAAACATTCGAGAAATTGGTGAGTGCTAATGTCACGGGGCTATTAGCTTGGTCCATGGGTCCTCTTAGGCGCGTGTATCACCCCTGAGAGGATGAGCATAGGACTCATGGACAAGCTAATAATCCCGCGGATTTATATCCATCCAAGAAATATCACCTCCGCTGCTCCAACTGAGCATCTGGTTAGCACTCATAGTAATCCCCCAGGATGTCAGAAAATTCGCCAATGTCGCTACACTTCCTGCCAGCCCTTTTATACTCACAGGGAGAATCTGGCCGAAAATAAACAGATTCAATAATTAGAGAACATTGCAGCACTAGGAAGCTTATCAATTCGCATAAGATAAACCTGAGTAAGTATATACAATGCATTGACATACCTCAGACATTATAAGCCATGGAATTGGTCCAACTCCTAAAGAAAAGGAAACCACCATGGTCTGCCATTGACAGAGAACAAGTCTTAGAATCATTCTTGTTATAGATTTCTATCTATTTGGTTGAGATAGACTTGAAATTAGTCGAAAGCATACCACTAGTCCTATGACAGAGAGGATTCCCAATATGCCATACAAGCCTGAATCTTTCGAAATGATATCCTGTTGAACATTCAAGTGTACGAAAACATCGCTGAAAACTTCTTGCTTTAACAACTCATAAGGTTGCTATGTCGGATTTATCGTGGTTCACAGTCTATGAGTTCAATTTCATTTAACTCTTGCGTTTTTGAACGGTCCTGTTTTAGTTTACCTCTGAAGACTGCTAAATCATCATGTCCAGTGATTGTTGTAGTAAATGAAGGAAAGGAATCAGTAACAGCTACGGAGTATAAAAACAGCTTAACTAACCACTAGAAAAAATGAAACTGCAACGAGGAGAAGACTGAAAGCCATTCCGACGGATGATACCTGTGAAAGGTTGCACCAGTAAAGGTAACTTTTAAGTCAGAAAATTATGCTAAATGAATGCATATCTTTTTACTACCTAATGAAATTCAGAACTTACAATAAGTAGAACCCTTCGGCCAGCCTTATCCATCAGCCAAGTTGCGACCCCAGTAGCGACCACCTGTTTAGTTTGTTACCATAGAAATGATGCTTGAGAATTATAATCCTAACATTCTGAACTAAGGCAATATAGTACTAGAGTCTCAAATTTGATTACCTGAATGCTTCCAAGGCCAAATGTGGCGACAGCGCTAGAAGAGATTCCTGAAGTTCGACATTAGTCGGAAAATACACGAGTGATTACCTTTTTATTAACTACTGAACTGGAATGAATGTAAAATGATGTTATGGAAAGTATATAACCTGCACTTTCGAATATGGTGCTAGCATAGAACAAAATGGCATTGATTCCACTGAGCTGCTGAAGCACAAGTAACCCGATACCTAGCTGAAGTATGGAAATAGGTAATAAGAGAACACATTCAGAACATTCTGTAAAGGTTAATAGCAGAAGTGCAAAATAACAGTCCTAAACAAATCGGTCTACCATCAAGGGGAACCAATATCTTCTTCTCTGGAGATGCGCTAGACGGATTGTATTATTTTTGCTCGATGATGACACAGATTTCTGCAGTACAGCACATTTAGTCAGAACTTAGGCTTATGTCCAGGAAAAAAATACGAGTGAGTAAGTGAACTCTCAGTAATAGACGGTCTCATTGCTCATATGAGAAAATTTTGTTTAAAGTCACGATTTCTCACTATGAACTAACTCGAGAACAGAATTTCAGATGCAATGGGAAGTATCTTATAGGAGTACTTCTACTGAATAAGAATACCTTGATATCAGCAAACTCTGCAGAAATGTCTGTTTCAAATCCTCGTAGAACTTGCAGAGACGATTCACATGCATCAAGCATCCCCATTTTTGCCTGGTAAAGCATGGAAATTGGAGTCAAACTCTATTTGAGTATAACAAAAAAGGTCTAAAAGGAAACTGTCATGTCATTTACCAGCCAGCGAGGTGATTCCGGTACAAAGAACAATCCTGGTATCAGTACCGCACAAGGCAGAACTCCTGAAGTACACGAGGAAAAACATTATAAGAAAATGATAGTGTCCTAGCATCCTACAAATGGAAGGTGATGCACAAAGTTACTTCTTCACAGAAAGTCGCCTTAGATTAGACGCAGCGATCACAAATATGATTTAGTAATAATAACGCGTCATGATTTAATTTATGAATGAGCAACTCGAAAGATAACACACCAAGTACTGCTAGCACTCGCCACTCGACAAAAATCCCAAGCAGATAAACCAGCATTATCCCAATCGTAACAGCAAGCTGAAAACAGAATATTTGATGAGCCAGCATTAATTCAATGGTAGCAGCAAATTTTTCGATACATTTGGAGGAATTATACAAAACGAGCCAAATAATTAGATAACAAGATGTAAATACCTGGTTCACTGATCCAAGCATGCCTCTCATGTTCTGAGGAGCTATTTCGGCAATATAAACAGGCACCTAATTACATTAAGATCATCAAACTGACATTAATATAATATGAAACCGTCTCATATGAGAATTCGTGTTACAGATATCGAGCAACACAGATAAGCTAGATAGTTAAACAATCTATAGAAATAATCGGGTTTTTACCGTGTAAGAAATAATGCCGACACCAAATCCATCAAGCAATCGTCCCATGTACAGAAATGAGATATCCTATCACAAAACCTCGGCCAGTTAGCAAAAATGAACCTTAAGCAATATGCTGCTATACACAAATAACACAATATTAGCACCTAAAGTCGAACCCTGCTCACTTACTTTCGAAACTGATATGACAAGCCATCCTATGACATTAGGAATCGCGGCAATCATCAGTGACTGCATTTCAACCAAAGACAGCATAATCAATTACATATATATATATATATATATATCTATTAGGCTTTAGGCCATCAACAAAATTGCTTAGCAAAAGTCGTACCCCTTTACGGCCAATGTACTCGGAAATCTGTCCACTGGCAATTGCACCAACCATTGCTCCCACATTTGCTAATGACCCAAACATAGAGAACTGTCTCCTCCATAACAATAAGTTATTAGAATCCAACAATTCGTCAACAATAATACTCCATCCAACCCAAATTTATCGTCCCTATTTGACTTTGTTAGTCAAACGATCTAATCTTTGACATTAATGTCTCCAAATTCATGTTTAGACAAAATGTGAAATTTTTCGTGTTTTATAATAATGTAGCAAAATTTTATAAAAGTTGTAATTGTCGTATATATAATTAAATATATTGTGTGAAATAACGGCCAAAAGTTTTCGTTTGATCACAAAAATAACACGGATAACCTCACATATTTTGAGAAATTTCGTGAAATGGACTATAAACGCTTCACCAGCTAATCTAGTTGACATAATAATGTTACTCACCTCGGATACTTTAAGGCCGAGATCCTTAATAATCGCGGCTTGCGTTGGTGATGAATACCCAAACTACAAATTTAAAACCAAAAAAAAATCAAAACCAATAAAAACCAAAAAGAAAATTTAAAAAAAAAAAAAAAAAAAATGAAGATTAGAAAAAATTACGGTGTAGCCAAATTGGATAGGGCCAAGGGCGACGACGAGGACACAAAAGACAATGGAAACAGCAGAGTCTCGGAGATTCGCAATTGACCCGAAAATACTAGATTGTCTGGAGCCAATGACCATGCTTCCTCCAGCACTACTTGTGGTGGAATCTTTAACGGCGCCAGGGGTGTTCATCTTATACCAGCTTCCTGTATGGAGGAAGGGCTTCTTAAGCTCGGCCCTGGCTTCCTCCGCGTCGCCGCCATTCATTTTTATGGGTTCAGGCGATGAATAATAGAAGATAGAGAGAAAAAGAGATGGGGTTGGGTTGGGTTGAATGATGAATAATGGAAGAAAATGTGAAGAAATGTCTGTTGAGATCTGTTATATGGCGCCAATGTTAATTTATTTATTTTGTGTTTTGGATGAGTTGGACCTATAAATGTTAATTGGTCATCCGTGAAACGGTTTTACATTATTATAACATAAAACGGATTTACAAATTAAAAATATGATCTAGGAAAATGATTACAAAAATACCCAAATAAATATTTTTGTGTAAGGTTGTCCTGTAAGACCGTTTTATATAGAGAATTTGGGTATCGATAAATGTTGTAAGGAAATATAGAACGTGGGGAAGGTATCTTTAATTGTTGTCCCTTTCGTTAGAATTCTTTTGGGATTTGTTAATTGATTATATTCCTAGTTTGTGATTTATTTTGGTCTATCTCTAATATATCCACATTTAACTTAATTAATTTGGGTTTATAGATAACATCTTTTCTTGTAGTGTAATGGATGCCAGATCACCAAAGTTTATCTATAGCTGATCTAGCAACTAGTTATTTTAGAGATAGGGTTAAAAAGATTTTTTTGTCAAACCGTTAAAAAAAGCTTTTTGTGAAATATTACATTTAAAAAAAAAAATTATCAAACACAATCTTTAATAAAAAAAAATTGTTAAATAAGATATTTTGGCCGAAGTCCGTCAACTTAAAGCATTTTCAGTCACTTAAAAAGATTATTAACCTCGAAAATGCGAAAAAAAAAATTGAAGTGCAGGTTAGTCATTTGAGAGGGATATGAAAAGGTAAAGAGAAAGTGAAAAAAGAAAAGAGGGAAATAAAGGGCCTTCACACATGAGAACATGACAGGGCTTGAGTCGTTAAGTATTCGAGCTATGCCTGAATGAACTGAGTTTTGAGCGAATCGAACTCAAGCTACTTGCGAGCTGTTTTGTCTCATCACCTCAATTTATAGTTCCCCTTCATTGCCTAATCAATCTTTCCTTACTTTAAGTTATTATGCACAAGAATCTTGAATTTAAATCCTCAATTCGTAGAAAAATGTTCAAATAATGGGGACAAAATAAGTTTTAATTAAGATAGAGTAAATGGAAGAGACCGGTAATGGGTTTAGCCAAAAAAATTCAAATCAAAGTAACATAATCACCTTAATTTTTCGATCAACCGTTATTGGAGATACTGATGATGATGGCATAGCACTGTACTATCAATGCTACTCTGTTGGTTGTTGTGCACTACTTTACATAGATGCTGACATAGTGAAAAGTCCTAAAAGAGTCTAGAATATAGTTGATAGACTGTCATAGTCTGTTATGATGAGTCATACATGAGTCATCATAACAGAATTTTATTATGGTCAGCGGAGGAAGACTTTGGACAAAATAATATCTAGATATTTGATCAATCTAGTTAGTTAGAATGATTTGTATATAAATACTTGTAACTAACAGTTTGTAAGTTAAGTTTTCAATAATAAAAATCACACTTTTATTTACCTTTCTTTCTCTTTCAATTGTTTACATTTCATCTGATTGATTCAAA
>VHZZ01010492.1:26714-37576 GCA_009801015.1 Silene noctiflora | reverse complement strand
GCAAGTGGGGGTGCCCCCACCTTGTCCCCCTATTTGTTTTGTGAGTGACATTATCCGTCTTCGGATCCGACCCGTCACAAGGGAGACGCTTTGTAAATCAACAGAGACGAATGCTATTTAATTTAATGAATGGTTAGGGGGTTGGGCCAATTTTCAACAAAACTAAGGTCCTCAAATACATAAAGGGTTGATTAAAAATTCACTTTATATATATAAAAACGGTTTATCTCGAAACCGCTTGATTATAAAAAAGAGTAACACCTAAAAATAGAAGCTTCAACAACATTATAATTCATACAAGAAAACAATGTCACCTCGTACATATTTTAGAATATCTATCTCAATCTTTCAACCTGCTTCATCATCAAAATATAAAGTTTTTTAAAGGTACAACTGGTTGTATAGTTTTGAATTTTATAATAAAGTTTTCAAATTTTATTTTAAAATTATGAGCTTTATAATACTCCGTAAAATTTATGAGTTCGTTAACTTATTAAATATTAAGCTACAAAAATTATAATATATAACTAAAATTATACATATAAGTACATTTAGATTTTAATTTTGATGCAAAAATTTAAAAAGCATCTTATAAAAAAACTCAGAAAAAATATACGTAAACGCAGTTATTAAAAGATCTGATGTAATATATCAAATGTGTGTTCATCTCTAAGTGGATTACATTTACAATTATTTAGTTTTTAGTTTTAAAGTTAAAAAACTAAAAATAACTTATAAATTTTAAAAATTCAAAAAAATATACGTAAACTTAGCTATTACTTCCTCTGTTCTTAAATAATTGACATTTTATTTTACGAGGTAAGCCTTTAAATTAATTTTATACAAAAATGTATTGGTTGGAAAATTATAAAAATTACACCATAAAATTCTTTACGAATAGAGTTTTAATATGAGTATACATTTCAATATATTTGATCATATATTTTTAGAGATATTGAAAAGAGAAGTGAGGGTCTCGAAAAGTGAAAATGACAATTAAAAAAGAACAGAGGGAGTAAAAACATATGATATAACAGAAGGTCTTACTTAAGACGGCCCATATCCGTCTTAAATAGAATTTGTGATGATATAATACATGGAGGATTAGATATACAATGCACACTTTGATATGCTAGGCCCCACTAATTATCAAATTCTTTTTCTAAAGCGTCTCCCTTGTGACGGGTCGGTATTTGTGACGGGTAATGCCACTCACAAAACGAATAAAGCAAAAGGTGGGGGCACCCCTACACTTGTTTTCCTCTCTCTTCTCATGGGTCTTTTGTCTCACAATTTGGTACCCGTCTTCTCAAAGTGACGGATAGCTTCCGTCACAAATGAGAATTGCCCTTCTTTTTCTTAGTGCTATATATAGTGATATTCTTAAACAGAAAATTTTCATTTTGTGTCAAAACTAAAACATGGCCATTATATTAAAAAGAGGTGAGAAGAGGAGTCTAACATGAAGAGAGGAGTTGTTTAGCTAGCCAAGGATGACTTGCCTGGTCCTATTTATCGGGTGGATTAGCGACACGATTTTACGTCGCGCACCCGTGAGTATGATACTAGGCAGTCGTCCTTGGCTATGTTGACGGACTCTTATCTTATCATGCTAGATCTTCTTCTCTAGTTTTACTTCAACAACTTCATTTAAGGTATTGGAATAATATGGGAAATGAGATGTTATCGTCGGGTTGTACTTGTCTCGAGTCTCTGTATCATCCTTATGGTATGTTATGCTATAATAAATTAGTAATTATAGATCATTTAAAATTTATATTTAAAATTTATGTAAAAGGGTGATAGCGAGATTCATCATTATTACCACTGACGCCCAATATCGACATATCGTTCTTACTATTACTCTGTTTAATGTTACAAGCATTTCACTATCATCGTCTCTTTTTTATTTTATATTACACTCCCTCCGTTTCAGTCATTTGTTTATTTTTGGGTTTTCGCACATAGATCAAGGAGAGAGGAAGGAACCGTGGCAAGTGGACCAAATTGAGTGTGAATGATCAAATTATTCATCAAATGCATTCCCAAATTAGAAAGGTAAACAATTGACTCTAGTAGGTAATTTTAGGTAATTTGATCATATATTTACTTCATAGTACGTACTTCACTCATTCCATTTAAGTATAATTTGATTCTATACATTTGCAGTATAATTTAAGTACTTTAATAATTTCATTTAATTCTATACATTATTTGTGTACATACGGAGTACCATTTTTCAAAATAAATCTATCGGGTCCCAAAATGACGGTATACATATTTATGTACTCCCTCCATCCCGATCTATAGTTTACACTTTTCTTTTCAAAGTGTTTCAGTCAATAGTTTACGCTTCTGTTTTGGGTATGTTTTACTCTCTACTTTACTTTTTAATAATATTATAAGCAATTTTTCTGTTATTACACCTTGATCTTTATATAGAAAATATATGTAAACATTTTATTGGGACGAACGGAATATATCTTAGATTAGGAACCAACCAAATTAAAGGCAAATCATAGAACAACATACAAATGTAGCAACACGAGAATGCAATAAACAGCCAAATGGCAAATAAAACGACGCCGTACTATTTTGAAAACGATTCTTACGGAGCTAAATTCTCTGCTCCTTTGATTCCACATTATTTCCTACATTTATAAGCCGCATTATTAACGTCCTAATTAACCTTTAAATCCACAATTTATAAATTTATCTTTTCTAAAATACGAAATAAAAGTAAATAATAAAAAAGATGGCGGGCAAAAGGGCAATATGGACGATATGGTTGGTGGTTTTGATGGCGGTGATTGTGGTGGCGACGAATGTAGAAATGTGCAACGCGTCTGTGGATGAGCAAACCGTGGAAAATATGAAGGAAAGTGGTGAAGAAGCCAAGGGCAATTGGAGTGATTGGTTTAAAAAGATTTCAGGATCCGAGTAATTATTTCCTCGCTTTATTTAAATCTGTTTGACTCGTTACTTATATAATATTATAAGTATATATAATTATATGATGTTTATGTTTTCCAAAAATTTGAGGAGTACGTAAACTCATGAAACTTATTAATGTCTAAGCTTTTGCTCTGTATTTTTCCATGACGGCTTATATTTACGTTTGAAACCGCAAAAGGAATAAAAATAAAGTATTGGTATTTTTATGAATGTGAAAAGTATTTTTAGAATTGACAAAATATTAGAATATAGACTTATATGAGTCGAGGACGTATTATTGTATTATCATGAGACCGACATGACACGGTCTCCCCTAGATTAGTGTGATTAAAGGTTGTCTTACACAATTTGCTAATTATTTGCCTAGCTAAAGGTCACATTTTATCAAATTTATGGAGTGAAAGTTCTTTTATGATGGTCAGTATGTGTCTACGTAAATAAAATATTTAAAAAAAAATTAGTTCAGTTCTATTCAATTCTATTTAAACGGTTTCAATCTAAAAAAACGGGGCATAAGCCAAGTTGAGAAATGTGTTAATTGATTGTTGACAGAAAAGAGGGCGTGGACACCGAAGACATGAAGAAAGGGGCTGAAGATATGATGGAAAAAGCCAAAGATTCAGCTTCTGGTAATTTGATCCTCTCTTTTTTACACAAATTCTCGTTTAAGACGGAACTAACCGTCTTAAGTGAGACTTACTGCTCTTTTTAACCATCTGAATCTGAACAATCAACTGGACTTTCAAGCGATACCTAAATATAGAATACATGACGAATTGGCTGTAAAATTACTCGTATTTAATTAGAATAATTTATAGGATAAACGGACAATTTCCTTAAATCTACAGATGCATCAAGCTATGTATCTGACAAGGTGGAAGCAGCAAAGGACTCGGATACAATGTCCGATGCAAAGGGAAAAGCCTCTGACTTGTACGAAGGCGCCAAAGACAAAGCTGAGGGGATGTTCGACTGGGCCAAACAAAAATTCGGAGAAGCATATGGATCGGTCAAGGAGAAAACCCCTGATACGACAAGTTAAGGTTGCTGAGAAGATTAAATGAAGCTGCGCAATCGTTCCTAATACACCATATAATTCTCATTTGTGACGGATATGCTAGATATATGTAGTCCGTATATGAAACAGAGACTTGTCGATATCAACTTATTATATTCTTATCTAAGTTGTCCTTTGATCAAATAGATTTTTACTTGGAAAAATTCGGTATTATACGTTTGTTACGTCTGTTTTTCTTTAATTTGCCTCGACTCTTTTAGTTGAAAGGAAGTATATGACTATATATACAGGATATGATAATTGCATCAGATTTTGGTGGCAAAGAGTTATCTGATGTAGGCATTCCACCAGGTTACGGTCTCTGTTAAACACAACCTACAACTGCGTACCCAAATAGGATCACGGTCTCCCTTTTTCAGATACAAAAATATACCAAGGTCTAGAGTTTCTGTATACTGCCTCAACGTATTGTTGCAGAACAACGAGTCCCCATGACATAATTTAATGGCAGAAATTACATTGTATCGTCCATACATACAAAAATGGTCGACATCTAACCAATAAAAAAATCTACCTTCTTATTTTCGCACGCACTAGTAAGCCCTGTCAGATCTCCCGTAAAATGAATTAAATTCTGATACTGATTACTAGTACAAACTGGAGCATCATTCTCCCTTTCCTCCTCCACATCTCTCCCTGAACCGACAATCCCCTGTCAATAAATACCCTAATCGTATTTAAAACCTCAAAACTTCCCCAAATCAAATCATTTCACATACTTAAAAAGTAAAGGGGGAATATTCGAGAAAGTAGAAACTCAACCAAAGTGGAACTGATTAAGAAGGTTGTCCGCCTTCGGTAGCCAGCTTCAATCTTTGATGGTGCTCGTTAACCTTGTAATCGACAATTTCCGCAAATAGTTGATTGTCTAAGGAGCAATCTGGCCTGCCATAGACGGCCGCTTGGATGCTGGCCACAAGCTTGGCTATTTCACGGCCGGAGAATCCATCTGTCTTTTTTGCAGCCTCACGAATCACATCATCAGAGAGATCTGTAATGGTTATCGCCTGAGGCTTCTTTCTGATTTTAAATACTGGACCCCACTTGGATTCGTCCCCGTTTCCATTTTGGCCAGAGAGGTACTTGTTCACATAGAGCTTGATCAACTTGAACCGCTCTTCTTCCCCGGGAAGCGGGAATTCAATCACTTCGTCAATACGATCTGTGACAGCACTATCGAGATCACCCGGACGGTTAGTGGCAAGCACGAGGACTACGTCTCTTGACTGGTCTCCCGTCCGGAAAAGCAATGCATTCAGTGCACTTCTCTGAGCTTCACTCATGTATGTGCTGTTCCGCCTATAACACAGGAGAGTAATCATTAGCATTCAAAGCTCACAGATGCTATCTATGACGGTAAAGAACTAGTTGACCGCTGAACTAATGTAAACCCTAGAAGTGATGTTAAACCAGGTAACGGGTGACCGCCCAAGTCGCCACCATCTCATATAATGTGATATCCTAATCTAATTTTTTGCTTTGGTGTAAAGGTAAGCTCAACAGTTTTGATGCAGACAGATTAAGAAGTAAGGTCATAAGTAATTAATCTAATTTTTTCAATACAGTGAGATCAGTTCGCTATTTACTAGTGGTACCCTAAAACTTACTCGTAAACCCTCATTCAACTATGCTTGCTTCAAACTGGTCTCAGCTAAGCATTATTAAGGAAATTTAAGAGTTTCTAAACTAGCATAGGTACTAATATGCAGTTTGCATGAGTATGCTGTATGCAACTTTCGAGATCGGAGATTCTGATAAATGCAGAGCAAAATTTAACAGAATGTTGCCGACTTAATAGCCTTTCATGCAATCATACGTTCATTAGAAATCTCACCCAGTTCCTATCATTCAACTACATTTTAACCGGAGCTTCTTTTTCATCATGCATGTGATATGGATTCCAAATCCCGATTCAAGGTTTCTTTTACCAAGAGAGCCTGGGTTATGCCCATTAACCATAGCAGCTTGCATAATGGTCCATTTAGTTGCCATACCTTACTTCCCAACCCCAAAACAGAGTATTCCCATTTTACGCAGGCAATACACTCAACTGAAGAAAAGATATTGTACTTACTCGCAGAGGAATGCATCAGCCTCATCGATGAAGAGCAGTAAACCTTTCTTTGACTTTTTGGCCCAGTCAAAAATTTCATGGATTTTGGTAACAGCTTGTGGGCCCAAAGGTGCAACATCACCTCCAGTCATCATGGCATAATCCAATCCCTGCTCAATATATAAAATAGGCAAGTGAGAAAGGAAATGACGGAAATTATGTCGTTCAAAAACCCAACACGGGTGTAAAGAATAGTATTGTAAATGAAAACCTCGTACTCAGATTATACCTGGAATAAGTAGCTAACATAACCAAATGGTGTAATAGATTAATACAAGATTGTAGAGGCTCGTGCAAGTGGAACACACATACCAAGTTGTCATTGGCTTCTATTAACATGCAGAAATTAGAACAGGATGAAAAAAGACGACCATTACGCAAGTCCCGTGGTTTGAAAATTAATGCCCTAAATAACTGATGGTCTGATTGCATATATATCAGTCTGCTCTAAGAATTGATCAACCAATCATAGAACAATACAAAAACAAGTAAGCAATACTCAGGGATTGATCTCACACAAGCAATACATCATAGTTTGGAGTAACTAAAAATGTAGCACAAATTTTATTTTATTTTGTTTTAATGCAAGCTCCGTAAAAATATACCACCAAGTCACTCCATATAGAAAAAAGTTACAGAGACCTGCTCTAGATACACACTCGAGCTCACGTAAATCAGATACATACATACTTCAAAATGAAAGACTGCTTCTAGGTTTTAGGTGGGTGCATTAGATTTAATCTAAATACTCACCTTAATAAGTCTTAACATACTGGAGTATGTAAGTATAAAGTCCTAACAAAACTGCACATCAACGGCAGAAATAAGGTTCGGAGAACTAAGGTTGTCTGGGCTGAAGTTATCTAAAGTGATCAGACACCACCCACATGTGACGGTCTAGCACAGTTGAAAAGAAATGTACAATAGCTTTCTAACCTAACAAACAGCAAAATCCTGGAAAGTGAGACCATATTTACCGATTTTCTAGCTATTTCCCTTGCAACTAGCGTTTTACCCGTGCCTGGTGGCCCATAAAAAAGCATATTACGGAAAGGTGCTTGGTGAGCTTTTGTATTTGCTGTAGCTCGTGCAAGCTGCTCAATTCTTCGCTGTAATGACGTGTGAAGAACAACATTATCAAACCCAGACTTAATTGTTGAATCTACGGTTGCACCAGCTGATGTACTAAATCTCAGTAAATTTTTCTGCCCACGTGAAGGCAAAGCTAACGCAGGGAACTTAGACATTGATGATTCTCGAATCAAAGATGGTTGGCCTAGTATACGGTTAATGTATCCCCAGGAAACTCTAGCGCCTTCTCTGCAAGAGACAACAAATTTTATGACATGAATGAGATCACAAGGCGACCACTACTATTGAAAGTTCAACATAAATGAAATTTGTTTTAAACAGCAATAAGTCTCTCTTAAGACGGATATAGATTAAAACGGGTCAAATACATGCCACTTGCATAGATAAAGACAAGTCCTTTCCTAATATCTAGGCATTTTGTTTTTGTCTTATCTATGAAAGTAGTAGCTATTTGACCCGTCTTAAGCTTAAGACGGATAGCGTCCGTCTTAAATGAGAATTTGTGTTTAAATAGGAACACTTGCTTGTAATACACTACTTGTAAATTCCCAGAACTATTTGGTTCGTTCCCATGGAATGTAAGTTGCCTATAAAGGAGCCCTGTGCATCAATTGAAGGAACCATAATATGAAGTAGCTTGAAGAAAACTTAGAGCATAATGATGTATGGCTGGAGGCAATGAGCAACAGTAGGTACCTGGTTGTATAAACTCCAGCAGCAAGGGCAGTTACTCCACCAACAGTCATAAATAACTTACTTCGATCGGTCAGTAAATCTCTAAGACCACCTGCAGAAAATTAGATAAGCAATGTATAAAAGGCTTTAACAACATAGCAAAAGTCCCTATATATGGAAGATTTTGCAGCCATATTCCCATGTGTGCAAAAATGAAAGGAATTCGGTAGATCAACAAGTCTTGCAGAAAGGTGAAGTTTGATAATAGTATAACATCATCCACACTGAAAAGAGGCAAGCTAACATCAGCGACTTCCAGACACCCATGCAAGCAAAGACAACACTTTTAAGGGGTTTACATTTACGTATTATTTGTCTTGACAGGCAAGGGGAAGGGGGGTGTTAAAATCCACAGCAGGAAACGTGGGGCCATGGGCAGTAATGCAGGTCATGAACACATAGTACATAAAATTTAAATTAACCAACTTTAAAATGAACTTTTATAGCCGTGCTCAACATGAAGAGACCTATGAAGCAGGTCTGAATCATAAGAATATTTGAACACTTGCAAGTTAGTGCCAGCAAAGCCCATAGCAAGCACACGTTTTGACTAATACTCCATCATGCTTAGTATATTATACCTTCAATATGCCCAAATGTTGTATTAATTGCTGCAAGCCACTTTTCTTTTTCCCCACTCAGCCGTTCTATAAGCATTCTCCTATTGTGATCCTCGGTCAATTTTGCTTCATGAGCCCGGGCTTCGGCTTCTGCCATGGCCTTAACTCGTATGGTCTCCTGTTCAATTTGAGCTCTCTCTTTCTCGGTTTGACGCTGTTGAGCCTGAATCTGCTCCTCCGTGGCTCGACGTGCTTTTTCTTGACGCCAGGAAGATTCCTCTTGCATTCTGACCAATTCAGCATTATTTCGTCTTTGAGTTTCATGGTCATGCTGCAAAATGTGTCCCAATAGTTATTAGGAACAGATGAACGAAAACATCTAAGAAAATAGAGTTCACTGGCATAGTCTGGAGACAGAAAAGAAACGGCCTCAAAATTACTTACTGCGTACAAAACATGAGAAACAGAATGTAACGAGATACAAAACAAGAGGGTAAAAAAGAATTGCAGAATTTGGTAAGAATTAGATATTGGTAATGCAATAATTTGTGAGAAAAGTGATTGTACTTGCCTGCATTCTTTTTCTGGCCATTTCGTCTTCTTGTCGCATCACTTGAGCTTTAACTTGGGCTTGTTGCTGATACAATTGCCTCTGTTCTTCAGCCATACCCTGTTGTCTTTCCTGCAAGCCAGACGATTGTCCTAGTTATCTAACTTGAAAGAAATTATGTAATTTTGCTGTATATTTACCTACGACTCTCCATAAACACTATATAATGTTAGAATAAGGATGACAAAGCCTGTCCTATAATCAGAACTGATAATTAGGTCAACCACATGCTTAAAGTACCAATCTTGATGCCACAAGATCAAATTTCAAACCTTCCTTCGTACACCCATCACCTTTACAGAGGAAAGGGGTGAACATTATAACACATACTAGTCCAAAAAAAGAGGCCAAAACATCGGTAACACAATGGTTATTTTCCGCATAACAAAGCAACAATCTCAATCTATTATAAGCACAATACCAAAATATTCCGCATCAACAATCAATCTCTCTTACAAAACTCAAACCCGTCCCACATTTTTTTAAACCCCGAACAAAGACATTGTTCTTAGAAAATGTACACAAGCTTCTGGATAAAAGAACTCTCTCTAAATTCCTATATTCCTTACAATAGAACGAAGGCCTCTACACTTTAAGCAACAAACTCTACCAGTTTTGCACCATATGTAAGCGAATTTGTAATAAAAGGAGAGAAAGAGAGAAGAGAACAACTTACAATAGCTTTCTGAATATGATGAATCTCCATTTTAATTTTGTCAACTTCAAGCTCTTTTAATCGAGTCTTCTCCTGATTCCTCATTACTTCAAAAACCTAAAATCATCGAATCACAACAACATTCATAAATCATCATCAATTACAAATTAACTTTTATTTCCTTTGTGAGCCATGTTCCAATCAAAGGTAAACAAATGAACCAGATACAAAATGCTCAAATTATGCTTTCTATTACAGAAAATTATCTACGAGTATTTCTTAAATAAAAAGTCATACGACATTTACAATTCGATATCGAAATTACAAACCTGTTTATTATAAGGAGAGCTATTAATTTCACGGAGAGCTTTAGCACCGCGTTCAAGTGCATCAGGATCGAAACCCGGGGAGCGACCAGTAGGTTCGTCGGCGGAGTTGGCGTCATTATCCGGCGAAGAAGAATTATCCGACGATGACGGTGGCGGCGGCGGAGAACGAGACTTGGAGAAGGGAGGAAACCACGAAGATACGTCGGCGTAAGCGTGGTTAGGAGGTGTTGATAGAGACGCCACCGTTGCTGCCGTGGCGGCGACGGCGAGAGTTGAGAGCTTTGAATTTGATGTCCCCATTGTTGAAGGTGGTGAAATAAATGAGGGGTTTTGAAAGAGGGGTTTATTTAGGGTTTAATGTTTGACGGAAGGGTTAAGAGGAGTGGGTGGGTAAGCCGTAAGGGGTAGGGAGTAGGGACAAGGGGTCGTTTGAGACTTGGCGAAAAAGAAACAAGGCAAAACAATTGCAACCTTTTAAGACCGATAACTGCGTCAACTATCATCCTAACTAGTTTGACACAACCGTGCGTTGCAACGGGGTAATTAACTTAGTTATAATTTTGCATTCTATGTCTATTTTTGTTTACATAGGATTAAGATAACACTTTGTTAATGAAAAAAAGGTTGTAAGGCTTAATATTTGTAAGGCTTAATATTTGTATGTTATTGTTGTAACTGACGTACTCTTATAAGAGCTCTCGAAGATAATACTTGAGAGACTCAAAATTTTTGGAT
>VHZZ01010491.1:26668-42472 GCA_009801015.1 Silene noctiflora | reverse complement strand
TCATACGACAGTAATGTCAAACTCTAGTCAGCCAATCATTACCGATATGTGTGGACCAGTTGACCAAATAAATGAATTATCCCTTACGTATTCTTCTATGAGATTTAGATATGTGATCGCAATATTGTCGAGGACACATACTCCAACAGGACCTATGCATAAGACAACAATCTAGGTAGATTTTAAGTAACGGTCTCAAGGACACAAGTGTTCCTTAAAACAAAGAAAACAAGATAAAAACTTAACAACAAATAAAACAAATAACCGTCTCCCCGGCAACGGCGCCAAAATTTGATAGGCGTGTCGCACACCTAACAAAGATAAATCCCTAAACGTGGCACAAATGAATGTAGTATGTAGGGGTCGAATCCACAAAGAAACGGTAGTTTTATTAGTTGTTATGAAATTATCAGGAACGGGTTATTTTTTCGTTTTGGTTGGGAAAATGCAATGGAAATAAAATAAACAAGTAAATAAATAAAGCAAATGTAAATGAAATGAGTTTAACAAATATAATAGAAAGATAGTYTAGGGGTTTTGGGTTACATATGCATAATAAAATATAACATATTAAATTAACAATGCAAATAAAGATAAATGTCCAGGCCTAGAGACACTCATCTGTCAATATTAGTGTCAAGCCTTAAATAGGGTCCTAACGAGCTTTCACTATGGCTAGGTTGATCTACTATAACAAGCTTAGTCTAATACAAATCCTTGCCTCTCGACTTATAGATTGTATACAAATTTAATCCTAGAATGTGATCAATAAACCAAGGTTAACATTACAAAGCAAGTAAGTGTAGAAGCAAATATGCAATATTAAAATATATTAACCTAACATGTTAATATAATTACTAATGCATGACTTCCCTCATTTCCTAGACAATAAAAATCTACTCATTCATATTAAAAGAAATGAAAACTAAATATATAATTAAATGTTATGATTATATTAACTAGAAAGTAAATGCGAAATAACCTAAATGATGAAATGATAAGCTAATATACTAATGATAATAGAAATGTAGAAATGTAAAATGCATGAAAATGTAACTTTGATTATTGAAATGAAAATAGAAATCTAATAACTAAATGATAACTAAATAACAAAATGAAATAGAATAACTAAATAAACTAACTAATGAAAACAATAATGTAATACTAGAAATGAAAGTAAATTACCAAAGGAAATGCAAAAGTAAAACTTGAACTTGAATTGTATTGAAATCTTGATGATTGAATTACAAAATGTAAACTATTCTAATGTTTGGAAATGCTTAAACTATGAGAAAATACAAAGAGAATTGAGAGAAAATATAAGAGTGTATGAGAGTAAAAAGTGTATGAAAAAGTGTGTCTAAGTCGGGGTACAAGGCCCTACTTATATAGGAGTTAACAAGTGAAATGTAAGAACAAAAAAGGATCCAAAGTCCCACGTCCTCGATCGGGAACAGGCCATCCCGATCGGGGTTTCTTGTATCCGGGCATATGACCTTAAATGCCATGTTTAATGCTTCATAGGATCCTTTTTCGTTTTAACTACCCTTTAATCTCCGACTAAATGCCCTTGTGTGGAATATAATATGGAATCCTAGGTTAGATTTTTCCATATTACTTCTTGGATATTAATCTTTGGGATTAATTTTCATTTGTTTATATTTTGCCATATTCTTGAATTTTGGGCCTTTTCTTCATCAAATGATCATTTCTTCCATGACTTGAGCTTGCATGGCCATGCATGATCCAATCCAACTTCCACTCGGCTTTGTCTTCTCGATATTTGCTCTTTTTGTCGGGAYTTAGCTAATAAAAGCTAAATTTCCTACAAAACACGTTAAACGCATGCAAAACAACTAGAACACGATATTAGCTCAAATAAACACTAATAAAAGTGCAAATAACATATAAAACCGAGCTAAAATATGGGGTAAAATCGTATATAAAATAGACTTATCAGTATTCAAGATTTGTTCCCCCTGAATTCAATCCTAGGGTTGTAGCAAAATTAGGTGTAACTCTATATCCCGTACTTTGGTTTGAAGTTATAGCATCATCGACTATAACTCCAGTTTCCAAAATCTTGTCCTAAGAGGTGGTTATAGTATCATCAACTATGACCTCAGCTCTCTTCCCTTTATCATTTAAGGAGTTTTCAAGTTCATTCTGGTTCATCTTCATTTTCTTCTTTATCTTGTATGGGCTTATCAAAAATATCATTCTCATCAAAGATTACATGAACGCTTTCTTCAATATATAATGTTCTTTTATTAAACATCTCATATGTCTTGTTATGATTAGAATATCCAATAAAAATAGCCTCGTCACTTCTGGGGTCAAACTTACTCAACCTATTTTTGTCATTGTTATGAACAAAGCATTTACTCCCAAAACAACGTAAATGAGATATATTAGGTTTACGACCTCTAAGAAGTTCATAAGGGGTTTTCTTTAAAATAGGTCTAATCAAAGCACGGTTATGGATGTAGCATGAAGTACTAACCGCTTCAACCCAAAAATTACGAGATAGTCCACTACATAACAACATAGTATGTGTCATGTCCTCTAACGTTCTGTTCATACGTTCAACAACACCGTTTTGTTGTGAAGTTCGTGGTGCAGAGAAGTTACGGCCGACACCATTGACTCTACAATATTCTATAAAATCTTGATTATCAAATTCGGTGCATGATCAGTATGAATAGAAACAAGTTTAGACTTGTATTTATTTTGAACAAGTTTCATAAGGCAATCGAACTCGTTGAAGGTCTCATCTTTAGAGTTCAAAATATAGGCCACACGTACCTCGAGTAATCATCAAATAAAAAGAAGACATATATGGATCCACCTCTACTTCTTACCTTCATTGAGCCACATAGATCCATGTGAATGAGTTCCAATGCCTCATTTGTACTTACCACTCTCTTAGGTTTGAACGATGATCTATCATGTTTACAGCGAGCACATGTGTCACATATCTTTTCTTGATCAAACTTGATTTTGGATAAACCTTCCACCAAGTCCCATTTCTTGAGTTTGTTCAATATAGGAGACCTTATGAGACCGAATCTTTTGTGCCATAAAAATGGGTCATCTAAAGTTGCTTTCATGCATGTAAAAGAGTTAATAGGAATAACATTTAATCAACCATATAGACATTCCTCTTTCTTTGTCCTTCAAGAATAACGCTACTTGTTTCCTCAATTATAATACGACAAATATCTGAATAAAAAACAACTTTGTTTCCTTTGTCGCATAATTGAGATATACTAAGTAGGTTATGCTTGAGACCACATACTAGATAGACATCACTAATAACATGTGAAGAGAATATACCAATTTTACCAACACCAATTACTTTAACTTTTTATTATCACCAAAGGTAACCTTACCTCCGTCAAAAGGTTCAAGTGAAAGAAACAACTTCTTATTACCAATCATGCGTCTTGAGCATCCACTGTCAAGATACCATTGATTGTTTTCTTTCACCACAACCTGAAAAATAATTAGATACAATTTTTATGTACCCAAGCTAAGTTTGGTCCTTTAACTTTAGTCACTCTAAAGATCATATCTTTCCTGACCCATACTTGTCTAACTGATTTTCTTTTAGAGGGTGGAAAAGATTATTTTGGAGTTATACTTGTTCTGTGTGATTCTATGAATTTATCAGGTTGTAGTCCTTTGGATTCAGGTCTTCTAGGTTGCTTAGGGTGATGATTCCTCTTGGGTTCATTGGTTTTTTTGTATAATCAAACCTCATATCATAGAACCATCAAAAGTCATTGTTCCTTTCTTCTTCATGATTTAGTTCACTAGTAGAACCAATATCATCTTCTATAGGTGTGTCAGAAGTTTTAACAAATCTAATGCCTTTATCAAAATCTTTCATATGCTTGACACAGTTTTCTCCAAGATGTCCCGTATGACCACAATAATTACAAATCAAATATTCAGGTATATCAACATATTTTCCTTTTCTGAAGTCACGTTCAGAAGGAGTTGATTTGCATTTAGAGTGGTCTCTACGGCTATAGCACTCATGTCCTAAATCCATTTTTATATTGTTGTCGGATTGCTCACTCAAAATGTTTAAGACATTCGTGTTACCTTCCCATTTATCATGGACTTTTCTAGCATGCAATAGTAATTCCTTTAGGGAGTGTTTGAATTGAGGGATTTGGAGGGAAAGAAAAGGGAGGGAGATTGGAGGATTTAAATCCCTTGTTTGGATAGCAACCAAGGGTGGAGAGATTTGGAGGGATCCATTTTCCAAAATAGAGTTTTTCTTGGTTTTGTGTAATTTTTCACATTTTGTGCCTGGGTGTTTGGATTGAGAGATTTGGAAGGAAAAGAAAGGGAAGGAAAGTAGGGGATTTAAAATCCTTCGTTTGGATAGAAAATAAGAGTGGGAGGAAAATGGAGGGGGAGAGATTTTGAGGGATCTATTTTCCCTCCTCCAAGGCAAATCAAAAATCTCTCCACAATAGGCAATTTGGAAGGAAATTGTATCCAAACACTCACTTCCCATTTGCCCTCCACTTCCCTTACCTCCCTTTCTCTTCCCTCCTTCCCCCTCCCCTCCCTTTCCCTTCACTTTTGCTATCCAAACACACCCTTAAAGATTCAATTTCTTTGTAACACTTAGAATGATCAACATCATTTTTTTCTTTGAAACTATCACGGAAGTCTTGAAATCTTTTATTAAGAATAATCACAACATCAGAATGTTGCTTAATATTAAATAGATGATCTTTTGATTATGTCAATTGTTGAATAAGGGAATCAACTTCCTTGTATTGATCTGAAATCACGGCTTCTCTGTCTGTAGCTTCAAATTTAAGAAGTTCATTAGCTTTCTTCAATTTTAAGGTTATAGCTTTAATAGCTACGAGCTTGGCTTGAAGATGTTTAATGTTAAGTTTCAACTCTGAGGTTATATCTGAAGTTGTAGTTGTATTAGCCATAACTTTAGAATTCAGCTTCTTTGGTTTGGCTTTCAAGACTTGGTTCTCTTCAGCAATATCAAGAATTTGCTCTTTTAAATCTTTCAACTCAAGACTCTGTTCATGACACTTATCAAGAGTTTGTTCAAAGTCATCTATCAAAGCGTTTTTAGACAATTTCATAACTTGCTTTTTAAGACGAATAATGAAGCTTACCTCTTCGTCTTCATCATCTGAATCTGATTCTCCCACCAAACAGAACTCTGATCTTGAGTCATTACTTTCATTGTCACTATCTAAAATTAGATCAAGACTTATGTTGCTTAAGCACAGATTAACAACCTCTTCTTCTTCGGAGTCCTCATCATCTACAGTATCAAGGTCTCCCCAACAAGATATCATCATGACTTGCTTAAATTCATTTTTGGTCGTTTCTCTTTTAGTCTTGTCTTTTATTTTCTTCCAAGTGGGACAATCCTTGATCACGTGATCAGGTTCTCCATACTTGAAGCATCCTCGATTGCAAACGATGATTTTGACTCATTTACCTTTTTATTGAAGGTTTTGTTGTTGTTTGATTTCGATTGCTTCCCTTTAAAGAGCGCTTTCTTGAAACGTCTAGCAAACAACAAAGTTTCATCCTCAATGTCAGGTTCATTGTCACTGGCAGAGGCTTGCAAGGCCATACTCTTCCCTTTAGCCGGTTCATCATCATTATCTTTATTGAGCATAAGCTCATGTGTCATGAGTGAACCTATGAGATCTTGATAGGTGAGTAGAGTAAGGTCTATTACTTCTTCAATCGCAGTGACTTTTGGTTGCCATTTTTTCGTAGGATTCCTAAGAATTTTCCTGACAATATCGTCATACTCGAATTTTCTACCAAGGTTACGTAATTCATTTATAATGCTTAAGAAACGTGTGGACATGCTATCGATTGATTCATTCTTTTCCATAGTGAAAAGTTCAACTCATTGAATCAACAAGTCAATCCTATGTTTCTTGACAATTGAAGTACCTTCAGCCTCAATATAGTTGTCTTCTTTCTTTTCATAGGTAGTGCCATCAGAAGATGCGATCAAAATTTTATTTGGTCCGTTCTGAATAATTTTCCATCACTCTCAATCGTGTCCCTTTATGTAGTGTATCATCATGTTTTTCCAAAGACTATAATTCTTCCCATCAAAGTTGGGACATTTGAGATATTTGGATTTCATATCACACAAGATATGCAGTGAAATAAAAACAATAGATCAGCCTTTTTGCAATAGGCAATCAAGAGCACGAGGCTCTGATACCATTGAAGAGTCTATCGATCCGAAATACTCAAGGAGGGGGGGGGGTGAATTGAGTATAAATAAGATATGCCCACTTTTTCGATTGTCCGTATATGACGTGATATATTGATTAATTATTCAAAATTTATTGATTAAACTTTAATTAATTAATTATGCAAAACGTAAAGAAATTAAAGCGACAATAAGACGAGATGTGAAGGACATGAGGGGTTTTGAAGTGGTTCGGTTTCACAAGTCGAAACCTACGTCCACTATTCTCGATTAATTATTTTAATACCTTTCTACGGATTACAAAATAACTAACTCACTCGTACAGCTAACTCTAGTTGTAACTCTCGTGAAATACTCGACTATCTTACGTTAATAAGAAAGTACTTGATTGTTCTTGATGGCTCACAATTGAACTAATAAGAAGCAATATCTAGCACTATGATCCAATAACGTTATTTCAAAAGTAATTGCAATATAGAACACAACTTTTCAAAATGATAATAAAATGCAAAACAAAGTTTACTCGATTTAAATCAAAAGGTTTACTTGATTTGTTTGCAAGGAAATTTTATAGCTTGAAAAGTTGGTGAGAAAGTATGAAGTAGTATAATATTTATAGTAGAGAAGAGATCTAGGGTTTTGTCCAAAATCCTAATATGCCGTCAAATCTCGTGTAGAGTATAGGGTAAGAAAATGATCTAATCAAATACAATCATATCCTTAGTAAATAATAGAAACTAAATCTAAAAGATAAGGAGATAAAATATCTCCAACAACCATTAGATTTAATCTAATCTATTACTTGGCCAAGAGACCTCGTGTAGAACGGTGATGGCTCATAAGCCCATAGTCCACGACAAAACCCTAGCTGGGATATTTAGGTTGCATTTAGAAAGAATAGAGTTTGGAAATAAGTAATAGAAAACCCTAGATAGCATATCTAATAACAACTCATAAGTTGTCATAAGAATAGTAACTAATCTATAGGGAAATCATATACTTATGTAAACCAATTAAACCCAATTCTCATTTCAACTATAAATATGTTTTTTCTTCAAAAGATCCTGGATTTTAGTTTTGAAAAACTTATTTAAAACGAATTTTAAATCCCTAGAAGTTGGTTCTTTAATTGCAGTTCAAAGTTATTGGTGAAACAACTATAACTTTAAACTTGGTTAGTAAAGTTATAGACAAAACATGTATAACTTTACTTACCAAAATTAGTTCTTAAAACAACGTTATTGAAAGATAACCTATATTCTCTAATTTTCCTGGAGATCTTCAGTATGCGGTTCATCTTTTCCATCTTGATCATTAGCTCTTTATCACGAGCTTATCTTGAGCCTCTTTCATCACTTGAGGCTTGTTCTTTGTATTTTATCATGAGCTCAAATGATGTTGAAGTTGTAGGGACGCCAACTGTAACTTTACTTCACTAATATCTGAAGTTATAGCTGAAATAGCTATAACTTTGTTTGCCAAAATATAACCATGCTCAATCTTACACGACTAAACAAACGATTACGAACAACAAGAAGATATATATAGTTAAGCACACTTGTCATTATCAAAATATACTCATATGACTGTATGGTCCAACACCTGGTATATATGTTATCTCACATTTCAAAATAATCTCAAGAAGTTAGTAATTTAGGATATTTACCAATAATCTCGTATCATTAAACAGCTCACTGTGTCGTTAGACAATATATCTGGCTTATCAGTGTTTTTAGTTAGAGCATTACTCCAATCTCAAGGTTCTGTATTATTCAAGAGATATATTATACGTGTTACTTGTTTATAAAATTGTTAAAATGTTAATATTTATATTTTGTTAAGATATTAATATTTATATTTATACATCATATTTCAATTATAAATGAAAAATTATTAGTTTTAGTACTTTTAGTTAAAAAAAAAATTAAAAAACCAATTTTATTTAAATTTTATAACATCAATAACAAAATAATCATTAAAATAATTAACTTAGTTTCTATAATTATTGTAAGCATTGAATATTATTAACTTAATTTCTATAATTAATATAAGTATTGAATATGATTAATTTAATTAATCTAATTATTAAATATGACTAAAATACTAATATTACACATGTTATAATTTGAAAAAAAATCGATTTAAAAAATGGTAGAAAGCGTGCTTTATGAACTACTTTTTTCACCCTTATTATTCGTACCATAACAAATTCTGATATTTCTCTTTCTGACATATGTGTACCCGACTCGAAACCCTTATAACCAAACTCGTATTCTGACCCGATCCTTAAAACCCAACATATGACCCAATCCCTCTGATTCTTTTATGGTTCTAATATCCACCCACACGATACAAGCCCTCTGTTTCTTTTATTTACATCGTTCGCCTATTGTGTACACACAATAATTTATTGTTCACCGGTATTTATTGTGAAAATTAATTAATCTTTGTTATTAATATATTTTTTTTTCTTAAGTTGAATTAGAAGACTTTACTGGGGACAACGAGTATGCTGATAAGTTTACATGTTGAAGAAGGTTTAGCTCATATGAGGATGTAATACCCCTGATTTTCTAGTTGTGTACTCGGCCGAGTACAGTAAAGTACTCGACCGACTGACACTCACTCGACCGAGGAGAGTGGACCGAGTACGTCTGGGTTTAACCCAGAGCCTAACTAGGTGACACTAGGTTGAGTGGCTGATGCACTTGACCGAGTGACTCGGGTCAGGCCCAAAATCGCGAGAATTGGGCTCTGTGTTTTAGGCCTTAGTATATATACCTTAATTCAGTTTTCTTCTTCATTTTTACAAACCCAAAAACACTCTCTAACTCCCTCAAACTCTCTCTAAACATCTCCTACCATCTTTCAAGAGGATTTGGCCTGGGATTCGAAGATTCAACATCATCTTTCATCTTTTCCTTACCTTTTTCATCTTATGAGCCAAGATCTATCCTTTTATTTATTTTGTTGTTTTTTCTAACCCTAAAAATTGGGGGTATTTGGGGATTTTGTTATTTGGGTATACTAGTTGGGGATTTGAGTAATTAGATAGTAGTAATAAGTAATTATATGTGTTATATTGTGGTAGGACATAATTGTGATAGGAATTTCTTGGTTAATTGTAGAAGAGGACTTCATAGAGAAGGATTCCTAGTTTTATGCTTGTGCTTATGGAGATTTGGTAAAAGGTGGGATTTTTCTTCTCGGTTTCAATAATATGAATGTCTACGTAAGTCATTATTTGTGTGATTAGTCTCACATGATTGTTGTACTTGCATATTAACATGTTGTTGAGTTATTGTGTCTCAAAGAATTGTTGTAATTGTTAAATTTGCATTATAACATGTAAAAGGGAAGTACATATGGTGGATTGCTGGTAAGTCTGATCACTTACGGATTCGTTGGGTGCATCGAGTCTACATAATTAAAGAGAGTGATTTTCTTATCAACCTTTTATTAATTCAAGTTGGACATGGAGGCGGATTTGTAAAATGAGAGATAAACTGTAAAATGGGTATGTTAATGGTGTTTAGTGTACTAATAATAGGAAATATAATGCTGTAGAGGTTTATAAATGGTTGATGGGTGAAGCTGCTAAGGTGGATTGGTACCCTGCTATTTGAAATACGGTCAATATTCCTAAGCATTCTTTGTTGGTTGACTTTATGCTTTAAGGAGACTGCAGACTAAAGATAGGCTGATACAATTTGGGGTTATAAGGAATGACTATTGTGATATGTATTGTACCTCCATTGAAACACATGATCATTTATTTTTAAGTAAATTTATTATTACTCTCTTATATAATTCAATTTTTGAAACTTACTCCCTTACATAATTTTTTTTGAAACTTACTCCCACCACACGTAACTTTTATCAAATATTGCTCTCATTTAATTATTTCGGTAACGAAAAAGAGAATATTATGTCCAAAGTTTGAAATTTGATACTAATTCTTGTTGCTTATGATTGTATTACCCTTTACCTTATTACATGACCAATTCAAATCGCTTTCTTCCTCCCAAATTTGTTGAATCCCTTAAGCTACCTATCATTGTTTAACGAATTTGAGAGGATGAAGATTAATTTAAATTGGTCATGTAATATGGTAAATGACAAAACATTCATAAGCAATAAGAGTTAGTACCAAATTTTAAATTTTGTACGGAATATTCTTTTATATGTTACCGAACGCATTAATATAGGAGCAATATTTGAAGAAAGTTACATATGGTGGGAGTAAGTTTAAAAAAAATTATATAAGGGAGTGAGTTTCAAAAAGTGAATTATATAAGGGAGTAATAATCAATTTATCTTTTATTTTTTGAATGCTCTGACAGTCAGAGGCGCCCAAAACTAATAGGGATTGGTTGGGCTATGACATCCTTATCCGGAGACTGTGAAATAGTGCATGGAGTTGAGGGTGAAGTCACTGATGAAGAAACAGATGGTTACAGCAACAATGATAACTTTGATATACCAGTTATGGCTAGGGATGGCTGTCCAGATCCTGGGATCCAGATCCTAAGGGCCGGATCTGGATCTCAATATTTTGGATCCAGTGGATATGGATATGGATCGGATCCATATGTATAAAAATGGATCCGGATATGGATCCACATGGTCGAGATCCAGATCCTACCCTAGATCCATATTTATCTAATTTTAAAATGAAATTTAAAAAATGTGTTRCAAAAATAGTTAAATTATATTCTTTTCTTAAAGTTTTTCATATACTAAGTTATGATTTCTTTCTCATTAACATTTTTCAATTGCAAAAATTTCTTTGTTATCACTACTGTATTTTATAAAACTTTATTTCAATATCTTGACAACTTTATTTTTGACATTTGTACTCTAATATAAAAAAAATAGTATGGTAAGTTGTAATACTCCMTCGAAATTCATATGTTCTTCCCATTTCATTAAAATACTATTCACACATAATAGAGAAATGRGAATAACATATATATTTGGAGGGAGTATAATCCAAAAAACAGTATTTTAATATTTCAAAAATGATTTTTTTATCGTAAAATGGATACGGGATAGATCCATATCCAGTCCATATCCTGAGGATCTGGATATGGATCTGAGAATTTCAGACCCTGTGGATATGGACCGGATCTGGATCCACTATAGGCATAAGGATTTGGATCTGGATCCTATAGAACCCTATCCAGATCCTATCCATTGCCATCCCTAGTGGCTGACTCGTAATAAATGCAGGGCAGAGCTAGTTATCTAATCAGCTTGGCGTGATTGTGCAGCAGGCGCACAACACATGAGGATGCGTGCTCAAGGGAAACTGTGGACACTAAAGCAGAGTTGATAGGGAATGGTGTGATTGACTGGGTATCCAAATATGATATGCTTTGTTTGTAGTAGCGTTCACGTTGGTTAAATTGTAAGCTGATGTCTTGATTAGCTGAAAAGGATTGTCATGTACTTCAAAGTTTTATCTTAATATATTAATTAACATTTCATCACAAAAAAAAATAAAAAAATAAAAAAATAAAAAATAAAAAATAAAGTAGTTGCTCATTCATGGACAAACATTACTTTTTTCATGGACTTTTTGTCATTTGTTTTTCATACCTTGCCCTCCTCCCAAAAACAAATAAACAAACTCTCTCTAATTTTTTTCCTGACAAAATTAATCAAATTTGTCAAATTGCTCAATTATGGACACTAATTTTCATGTCGATCAAATAATAATTCTAATTTGTTAATTTTATTAACTATGTCCTATTAAATTAGAGAGATTTATATTAATCTACGTTAATTAAATTAGGTTTTTCTTAAAGTGTTAGAGGGGGTGGATAAGGGGAATCCATTGGTGTTAAGTGAAGCCAAAGACAGTGTTAGGGTGAGACATAGCATGCGTCGTCGATATATGGCGAAGGTATGGCTTGTGTCGCCGACAACGATGTCGGTGTTGCTGGTGGTGATTGAGGGGGAAGGGGTAAGGACGTGATTGCATTGTAAGCATAGGCATTACGAACATTTCCCGATATTTTAAAGATGGAGAAGGCATATATGACATGTGATTATATTTTGGGTACATGTTTATGAGGCTTGTAATTGATAAAGGTGAGATCAAAAGGTAATGCCTTAGCATCCATGAAAGAAGTTCTTTGCCTTTTGAGATACTGGACTAGATTGGCGAGCAAACGATTGTAAGAAGAATATACATCCAGGAATTGTGTTTACTATTTTGTTTGAAAGAAGCCTGGATTGAGCATCGTCGGTGCGGCTGGTCCGGTAGTATCATCGGTGCGGGGATGGGAGGCGGCGGTGGGGGAGGCCGGTAGTTTGTTGGACGGAGTTGAGAGGATTATTAATTACGAAACAAAATGGAAAAATGATGGTGTAGAAATGATAAGGGTATAATGGTCTCTTATGTTCATGATTGAGTAAATCATGTCCATAAATGAGCATCACCCAAAAAAAAATTGGTTATCAAAATAAAATATTTTTTTCAGGAATTATTAACTAATCATGTGAGCTTCTAGTTATTCATCTAGTCCTACATATAAATTGGTCTTATAAAAATGTTAATCGCTATTCGTCATGGACACATTACTCTGAATCGTTCACAATATTTAACGAACTTCCCAAATTACCCCTCTTAACCCAAACATTTCAATCAAACTATCAACAAATAATTTAATCGAGCAATTGAAACTAACAACTAATATCGAATCGAATAACAGGTAATTGATGAACCTTAAATTGACGACGTAAAACGAATCGTTGAAGATTGGAAGTTGATCAAATATTGTGGACGTAGTATGCGTGAAAGGCGAAATGCCGAATAGTGGGCCGGTAGCTGATAAACATAATGGGCTAAATAATGCAAACGGACTGGAAATCCGAGTCTCCTAAACTGACTAAAGTATATAGAGATACTCCGACCGTAGTAGAGAAAGCAAAAAGGAAGAAGATTGTCTAACAAGCAAGTAAGAAACACAGAAGTTGGTTTGAGAAAGACGATAAATTTGAAGAATCAACAATCTTGAAAAAAATGGATGTGATAAAAACGCAGCAAATATCATCTAGACCCATTGAGAAGGTGGTCGTACATCCCCTTGTACTACTCAGCATAGTAGATCACTACAACCGTGTCGCACGTGATACCAAGAAGCGCGTCGTTGGTGTTTTGCTTGGTAGCACTTTTAAAGGCACCGTCGATATCACTAACAGCTATGCCGGTACCCCCTTTTTCTCTTTTCTCTTTTTATTAATTTAATCTGCATTTTCTAATTAGGGTTTCAGATTTTGGGTATTGTGTTCAATGTTTTCGAATTAGGGTTTTTTCAATCTGTTGAAGATGCGTTAGAATGATGTTTAGGGTTTTCAATTGTCGAATTAGCTCATACTTACTGGCTACTACTCTAAGTTACTGGATTCGCTACAGAATTGCTAATTGGGAATTGGATATTAGGTACTATTCCCATTTGTCTCATTCATTTGCTTACGTTTTTATTCTCTGTTACGGGTGTTTTGTTTTAATCAAAGGTAAACAAATGAATGAGACATATTGTAAATCTTCATCAAAGGTAAACAAATGAATGAGACATATTGATTGTATGTGCTTGTTGGTCTTATTTGTAGACATATTGTTTGGTTCTTTGTTGGAGGCGGCTAGCTTTGAGGTTTGAGTCTAGCTTTTATGTTGTTGTGTTCGGGGCATCACGAATTGGTATCCAGAGATTTGATATGATTTGGATGCATGCAGAAATTATTAGGGGAAAAGCTAAGATACAGAAGAGATTTGTTGACTTTGCAGAAATAAACATAGTGTTTAGTTTTAGGTGGAAGCAACAGCAACAATAGAGACTTAATCGAAAAATGATTTGGGGTCAGTTGATCGAGTTCCAAATTTGGATTTGTGTCCATAAAGTGTGGCGGAGTTTTTACACTAGTTGCCACAAACCTACTGCAACTCTGCTCCTTTATCTGGGCTTAGGATTGGCAGCGAGTGTCTTAAGACAGTCACAGGCGGTGTTCTGTTTAGGTGGAAGCCTGAATAAATTTACCGAGTTCCCAAATCTTTTAAGTTCAGTGAAGTCGAAGAGCGCCTTCCAGAAAGTGTGCATTGAGGGATCTTTTTTACACTTTTATGTACCTCTTCATGAGGCTTGAATAAATTGTTTTTGCAATATTGCCTTTGGAAAAACTTTTGCTGAACCTGTGTGACTGGTATTAGTGTCTGTATAACGCTTAAGGCATCATAATATTGCTATATTGTTTTGAACATTCATGAGAGCGTTGCTGTGAATATACTTCCTCTCTCATTATCTGTATTTTTATGTTTTATGTTTTATGTTCTAGTGGCTCTTTTCATATTTCATTTCTTAATATTCTTGCTTCAACCTTTAGTTACAATGTGCATTGATAATTTTTTTTTTTTATTTTTTATTTATTTTTAATATACATGAATTGTTTGCTAATGAATTTTCTGAATCTCAACAATGCAGTACCATTTGAGGAAGATGAGAAGGACTTGAGCATATGGTTTCTTGATCATAACTACCATGAGTCTATGTTCTCCATGTTCAGGAGAATAAATGGTTTGTCTTAATTAGAGTAATATACAAAATGCTATAAATACATTGCTTATGACTTATGAGTGTTGAGATATACTTAAGATGATATCATGATGTGATGCTCTCCTTACTTCAGCTAAGGAGCATGTGGTCGGATGGTATAGCACCGGTCCCAAGCTACGGGAGAACGACTTGGATATCCACCGATTATTTAATGAGTAGGTTACCTTTTCTCACTTCTGAGTATGTAAATATGTAATGAGGTTGGCTTGATGCTTTCTGTGTGTTGCTATGCTCAGTCTTCTGATCTGTAAATAACTTATTTTATGTCGCATCTCATTATAAATTGTAAGTGGGTATCCACAAACGATGCCCTAAAATATGAGTTCTAGTAACCGGAGATCTTCTGTTAAGATGGTTGCTAAAGTAATATTATATTGAAACATTGATTGCACATAAAATTAAGGTTTGTAATTGGTGAATCCTAGATATTTCTCATCTCGCTGTAAGAATCTTTTGCAAACGTAATTTTACATGCTAAAAGAGCGTGATTTATAACTTATGAACTCTGAGACCTGAGAATGTGGTGTAGAATATTTGTTTTGGCTTCATGTGACTAGATAACTAATTTTATTGAGTTAGCTGTGTGGAGAGTAGAAGAGTAGTAGCCTTTCCAACTGACACTCAAGTGTTTTCTACACCTTTTATTCTTCTTTGAAGTTTTAGCTGTTTAGTTGGTTCTTACTTTGCCTCACATCATTACATGAACCAAATGATGGAACATTATTCTGAATACTTTTTCCTTATTTTAGGAGCACACCGCTTTGACTCTGGACATGTTTTACTGTTAGCTTATTTTTGCTGGTACATAATTGTTTCCCTTGCTTTACATCGATTTGCGGTTTGGCAGCTATGTTCCCAATCCAGTCTTGGTTATAATTGATGTTCAACCAGAAGAACTTGGAATACCTACAAAAGCATATTATGCTGTTGAGGAGGTCAAAGAAGTATGTG
>VHZZ01010491.1:12318-25012 GCA_009801015.1 Silene noctiflora | reverse complement strand
TTTTGCTGGTATGGAGTTGTTTATTTCTTGCAATCATATTGGTTTTCTACTCTTCTACATGTTCTCGTTTTTTACAGTGTGCTGTTTATTCTTGCAGTTAAAACGAATGACATGATGCTGGTTATCTATCTTTCTTCTCTCATCCGTAGTGTGATTGCTCTTCACAACTTGATTAACAACAAGGTAAGTTCCTGTCCTGAACTTAAGAGTGAGATGCAAAAGATTGCCTAGTTGTTCCGAGTATTTGGTTAAGATTGTACAGAGGACTCGCGTTTTGAGTTTTGAAGTGACTTTTCTTATCAGGATATTACTGTGTTTATATTGACCAAGTAGTACTATGGTTTGTATCTGCTTAGACCATAATGCCTAGTGGCATAACCAGATTCTCTACCCATGCTCCTTTGTTTATTGTTTGAATATTTTTTCTCTCATCTTAGGCTCAGAATTGAGAGAAACTTTTATTGAAATCCAGGTACTTAGAAATATTTTGGCCTATTTGTCTTCTACACATTGGGTGCCAAATTTTTATTATTAGTAGCTTGCGAAAAAAAAAAAATGAAGATATCTTTTACATGGTAATGGATTGGTCATGGCTTTATAGAGAAAGTATTCCTCGAGGAAAAAATAACCTTTTCAGACAGCTCACTAATGTTTAGAAATTAGAAACGTTGTTGTATGCTTATTTGTATGAGACTGGCTGTCTGGTTCATGACACTGATTGTTGTAAATGTTTCGACTTCCAGATGCTTAACAAGGAACATGAGAAGGCAGAAGACTCGAAACCAGTTGTTGTACCTGCTGCAGCAAGCTAAATGCTGTATCTTGGGCAGGCATTAGAAGTTCATTAAGGGATTCAGGAGCGTTCAAATTTGTATGACTTGTTTGAGAATTAAGGCGAAAGTTTTGTCAATGTTTTAACTCCTAGAAATATTAGCCTTTTCCTAAATGGAAATTTGTTTTTGTGCTCCAACGTTGTCTCGTTCGCTTTCTCTAGCTTGAGAAGGCCATTGAGAAGATGATCTATGTACTAAAATCTGCATCGACATTTGTTTGTGCCATTAAACTTCAAAGTCGGAAGCTGTTGTTCCATGATATAAATTTCATTAATGTTAACTGAAAAATCAGGAACAAATAATGAAAATATGGTGCCAAGTACTCCCCTATTGGCCATTTGTTTTGTTTACTTTTGGCTTTGGCGCAAAAAGCAAGGAAAGGGGAGGGTACCAAACACAATTGCAAAACATCGACGAGGTTTTCATTGCAAAAGACGACACTTCCCCTACTATGTCACTAACAAACACAACTTTCCTCTCAAACCAAAAAAACAAAAAATAACCAACCCACCACACCTACGACTGCTCCCACCACGCCGCCACCAAGCCGCTACCATGCACGCAACCACCACCACACCGCCCCTAGCATGCACGCGCCACCACCACCATAAAGGTTAGTCATTTTTCTCAATTTTTTTTAAAAATTAGCTTAGTTGTTAATAAATCGTTTTTAATTGTTTGTTTCTCATCCCTTTCCCTTATTGTTGTTAATTGATTATATGACTTCGATTTAGTTGTAATTAGTTTAGGTTGTATCCAACTTAATTAAATTATTTTTGAATTAGGTTTACTTGCTTATTGTTAATTTCTTGTTAATTAGTTTGTTGTTGATGTTGATTTCATTATTATTTGTAATTAGGGTGGTGTTGTTGGCGAAATAGTATAGGGTAAGTTTTGTGTCGATTTTTGTTGTTACGTCGATTGGTGACGATTTTGGGGAAGGGGAAAAACACCATGGATAAAAAATTGACCATAGACCAAACGTTGAGAATCAACATGGGTGAAAGTTGAAACCCAACGTTTGGTCCATGGTGCAATGTTGAGTTTTAACGTTTGATCCATTGTACACGTTGAAACTCAACGTTTGATCCATGGTCAAATGTTGAAATTCAACGTTTGATGCATGGTCAAATGTTGAAATTCAATATTTTGCCATGGTTACACGTTAAGTTTCAACACTTGTCCATGGTCAATTGTTGAAAATGTCGACATTTCGTCCATGGTTCGGTCAATGTTTTTTTTAAAAAAAAAAAAAAAAACCGTGTTTATTGCTTTTAATTGCCCTTTTTATTAATTTTTTACCTTTCCTAATCGATGTCGGGTATTTTTTAACATTTTTTATTTGTTTAATGCGGATGAGAGATCGAAATGATAGAGGAAAGAACATTATGCAAGCTCCACCTCCGCTACCTAAACAGTAACACCCCCTTTTTACCCGGCCAAGGTAATGGAAGGATGTTACCATCTCGGTTTCCCGAGGCAGTGAATCGGAAATACAATAAAGAAACATTTATTATAAATGATGGTTTAGTGAATTACATAACCGTAAAACGAATGATAAATGTGAACTATACAAATTACAAGTCAACTACCATTTATGTCATCTATGCTACGCTACTCGACTTCGAGTCCAAAGCACGATCCAAATCCCGATCACGTTAACAAGCAAAACCCGTACTCAATCTGCTCCCCATATGATCGGAAATATCATATGGATCGACACAGACCACCCCGGATGTAATACATCATATTTATGGCCTAGGCTACTCGGCCGAGTATGGCGTACTCGACCGAGTAGCTGTTGTGAGTAGTCTGTCAGTGTTATGTTCATCGTGAACTCGGGCGAGTGTGTTAGCACTTGGTCGAGTTTGGCTCACTCGATCGAGTGTGTCCTACTCGGTCGAGTGTCTCGTACTCGACCGAGTGTCTGGTTCGTTGCTGGTTTTCCGTGGTTTAATATAAATAAGATGGGAAGCATGTTATAATATTTAAAACATTTCCTAAAGCAGCTTTAACACTTTTCCACAAAACTGAACAACGTAAACTGCTTCTCTCTTATTCCTATCAATCCAAGGCGAGTTCATCGCATATCTTGGAGATTTTTACATCATTGCATTTGCATTCGTCAGGGTAAGTTAATTGGTCTAGTCTTTTATGCTTTTGAATTAGATTGATGAAACCCTAGTTTGGGTATTTTTGGGGTTTTGGCTAGATTACTTTATTCCATGATATTTATTGATTACTTGTATTCTAGGAGGAGATTTCGTAGAAGAAGCTTTCTAGATATTGTGCTGTGTTGATTGCATTGCTTATCAGGAAGGGTTTCCCTACTCAGTTGATTGTAGAATAGTATGTGGTATAATGTGACGATCTTTGTTGTTACCTTATGATTGAGTTATGATTGATGTTATAGTATTGATATGGATATTGATATTGGTATTGGATTGTGAGCCATTGCGAGAGATGATTTTACCCCCATTGTTCGCCTCTTGTGTTTCTCGACACAAGGGGGATGTGCACATTAATGGACTTTGGTTCGCTCGTTGCGATGAGCGGGACTTAGGCGGTACGGCTGCAGTCCCCACTGGCGGCGAGGATTACCTGTTGCGATGGGTAATCTGGCAGGGCTACACACCTCGGTGCGTAGTCAGTTACTGGTTTCTATAGAGTATGGAGATATTGGTTACAGTTACTGTGGATGTGTATGTTCTGCTATTATACCGTATTGTTGTATAGTTGACTGACCCTGTTTATGTTTTCAAAATTTTGGTGATCTATTCGAGGATGGTGAGCAGTTGTCTTAGCAGGTGATGATGGATATTGCTGTTGATTTTGCTGCGGGGTTTGGCATGGCGGAGTCATTATCAGTCTTTTTGTAGATTAGCTTTAGCGTGTTGTTATTTTATACGTTATCACAGTTTTGGTTTTGGACTTGTATTTATATTTTTGGAGACTTGTAACCTTTAATAAGTTAATCATTCAGTTTATGTTTCATTATGGTTTTTATGATGTATACTACCTCGGGTAACCGAGATGGTAGCACTCTCATATGTTAAGGTAGTCCTTGATAAGGTACCTTGGGGTATGAGGATGTTATACCAAAAATAGGTGACAATTACACAGACACACAACACATTAGTTTCAATAAATAATATAAGATACAACATACGAAATATGATTATGCAACATGACAAATATATGAACGAGACTCGGTTCCACCAACACCACACCGGTACCGGGACACACCCAGACGTACCCACAACCCGGTGACGACACCGCAACACCGCCCACCAAAACAGTCGGACCGCAACCCGTAAAAAGGTACTCCGGACAGATCGGTGGTACCGGGCCCGAGAGTGACTCGGATCCCCTGCTAGGCTGCTAGACGACGTGACTCAACCTCACATGTCCTTCCGTAACTCAAGCCATTAATGTGCACATCTCCGTCAGAGTGGGAAGCTCAGAGAGGCGACCCGAGCGTGGGACGGTCTCCCAACCGCCTCACATCTCCAAAAGAACGAGTAACACTACCGTACACTGCCAACAACCTCCAAAAACATGTATAACACAATATGCATGGCCAACACAATAATTGCAAGATACCATACAATATGCCAAATACCGACTCATCATGATACACAGTCCTAATTACGATATGAATATCAATTCCTCAACATCACCTACGACATGATATAATAATACGTTTCTAATGGCATATGAATTTACGACAAACATGTTATAATGCAATGACACTCAATAACGACTCACATGACCATCCAATTATATTGAAACTGAGTAGGATTAACCTACCTTTTAGCAATCATGCTAAACAATGAAGAAACTGAATACAAATGTGCTCCTCCATAAAGTCGGCACCTAATTACGATAATTAAATATATAATTACTAACTAATCTAATTAAATTAAATACGAAATTTAAATAAACTAAACCCGTCATAATACACTACACAAAACCCGTTCCAATACTCGGTTAACCCTCAACCTTCCGCCACCTACTTCCGCCACCGTGGGCCACCACCACCAGCCACAGTGGACTACCATACGGCCACCAGCAACAACAACAAACAACAACACACGACACAACCATATATAACCATCGAACTCCCCCCTTTTGAACCCGTTTTAAGCTGTCGTACCGCCGCCTATGCCGCCACCCACGACAACCACCACACTCCCCTCTCAACCCTCAACAATCACCACCCAAACCTCCCCCAAGTCAGGCCACGAAAGAGGGTTAAAACCCATCCCCGAAACCGAGTCACATAACCACACAAACAACCTAGATCTACTCGGTCAAACTTATTTTTGGGCGGCCAACGGTGGTCCAAGGGTGGTCAACGATGGTCCTAAGGTGGGTCAAGGTCGAGGCGAGTCAACGGTATAATTTAATTAAGATATAAGTTAGTATAAGACGGTCTTACCTCAAGGTTTTGAGACGGATTTAGATGGCTCTATTCACCCTTCTAATCTCTCTTTTTCTCTCTCTACAAATGTGGGGTGGAATTGTGGCATGGTGAAAGGATAAGATGAGGTAGTATGGGTGGGTGGAGTATATATATAAGGGTAGGATGGTAGGTGGGAGTATATATAATACATGTATTATGTATTTTTATTATTTTATTATTTTTTCGTATACATAATTTGTAAAACTATGTACAAGGGGAATCGAGAATAGTGGACGTAGATTTCAAAAAAAAAAAAAAAGTATGAAAAAGATGAGAGAGAAAGAAAGAAAAAAGCTCTGAAAAAGTTTCCTAGATTCCAACAATGGCGGTTATGTGTTTTACTGATTCACCAGCTACTAATCAGCATTCTACTACAAAAAATTCTTCCAAAAAAACTACATAAAAAAAATCTACAAATACTACTATCCTTCTTAATTATTCTAAATTGCTTAATAATGTCAATGCTTCCATTGCCGGTACCTCGTGTCAGGACCATCATCTGAGGATGCTATGAAGATGAAATCTATTAGTGAGATGACTGGTAGACCTGTTCTGAATTTAGAGGAGACTAACAGAGATCAGGCTGGGGAGCAATTGGCAGCTGACGGTTGGTCAATAAGGCGTGGGGGTAAATCTCTGCCTATTATGAAGCCTATTGCAGAGGATGAAGATGAGGATCTGCTTCACTTTACCATGGAAGATATCCAGACAGAGGTAGATTTCTGGAATCTCTCTGTCTACTATTATATCCTAGGTGCCTAACCTCCATGGGAGGTAATTGAGGTATATGTTTATAGAGTTTGGGGGTCAGTTTGAGATTGATAGGGTTTCGTTTTTGGATAATGGTATTTTTCTTGTCCGATTTAAGAAATCTGAGAATAGAGATGCGTTATTGAAGTCTGGTTACTATCTGTTTGATAACAAACTTGTGAAAATTAAACCTTGGGTTACTGTTGTTGAATTGGTTAAGGAGAAGGTGGAGATTGTCCCTGTTTGGGTGAGATTGTGTGGTGTTCCTTTGAAATTCTGGGGAGATTGTCTCCCTAAGATTGCAGGGTTAGTGGAGAATTTTATCAAGAAGGATGCATATACTGAACATAAGGTGAGATTGAGTTATGCTCATGTTATGGTTGAAGTAGGATTTGATCAAAAGTTGAAGGAGAAAGTTTACTTTCTGGATGAGCATGGTAAGAAGATTAGTGTTGATGTGGAATATGAATGGAGGCATGTCACTTGCTCTGAGTGTAAAGGAATGGGGCCTGAAGGTTGATAATGTCGAAAAGTTCCTTCTAAACTTGTTGCTAAGAAAACTAGAAACATGGGACCACAGAAGATTTTGAGCCATGTCCAAAAACCTATAAGTGTTCCAACTGATCACAGTCCAGTGCATTCTTCTACAGTTAAGAGGATTGATCCTTTATTTACTCTAGAGGTCTTTCCACCATGGAATGTTAGGGAGACTCATGCTCGTGTAGTTATGAGGTTGAGTAGGCAGGATGGACCAATTGGGGAGAGGGTACTGGGTAAATCAGGGGTATATTCCTTTGCAGAAGCTTTGAATGGTATGACTACTCCTAGGGGGAGAGTAGTCCAAAGTGGAAAATACCCTCCTAATCCAACTACTCAATCACATGTATAATTTGGGGTTTTGGAATATTAGAGGGTTGAATGACTTGAATAAACAAAAAGTAAAATGGTTTATGCATAATAAGGGAGTAGGTTTATTTGGCTTGTTAAAAACAAAAAAAAAACCTAGTAGTCTATTGAAGAAGAATACTACCTTATGTGATGGTTGGAGTGTTTCTACTAATTGTAGTTGACATAAGGGGGGAAGGGTTTGGATCTTGTGGAAACCTACTTGTTATGAAATCTCTTTTCTACAGTATGGGGATCAGTTTATTCATATGTTGGTTGTGCCTAAGTCTGGGGAACCACGCTTTTACTTAACTGTCATTTATGCTTTTAATGAATTGTCTGAAAGAATTGCACTATGGTCTTTTCTCAAATCATTTGCTGCTACCTGTGAGGCTCCTTGGCTCTAGATGGGGGATTTTAACACTGTTTTATCACCTATTGAGAGGCTTGGGGGTATTACTACTGATGCTGAAATGGAGCATTTTCAGGAATGCGTGTCCTTATGTGAGATGGAGGATGTTCAAGCTACTGGGGCTTTATTTACATGGTCTAATAAACAGGTGGCTACTGAGAGAGTGTATAGTAGACTAGACAGAGTGATGGGGAATCAAGCTTGGTTAAATGATTTTGGTGAGTATATTGCTCATTTTCATCCTGGGAGGCTTTTTGATCATTGCCCCTTGTACTTTGGTCAATAGTAAAGCTGAATTTGGTGAAAGGAAATGTTTCAAGTATTTTTAATATATGGGGAAATTATGAACATTTTAAGGAGTGTGTTCTGAGTGTATGGACTAGAAGATTTGAGGGAACAAAAATGTATAAATTGATCAAGAAACTGAAGACTCTAAAACCTGTGTTGGAGCAGTTGAATAAGAGGTGTTTCTCCGATATTGAGAATAATACTACTATTACTGGTTCTTTGTTGGAGCAGATTCAAAAAGAATTGATTGAAAGCCCTGGGGAGGTGGACCTCATTCAGAAGGAGATGGAGATGGCTCATGACTTAAGGGAGCTAATGGTAGCTAGGGATAGCTTCCTTGCTCAAGCAAATATACAGTGGTCTATTGCAGGGGATATTAATTATGCTTTCTTTCATAATGCCATTAGGAAAAGAGTGATGCTGAATAAAGTTCTTATGATAGAGGATAAGCATGCTAATATGTGTACTGAAGGGGATCAAATTCAAGAGGCATTTCTGGATTACTATCAGGAGCTACTTGGTACCGGGACACACCCAGACGTACCCACAACCCGGTGACGGCACCGCAACACCGCCCACCAAAACAGCCGGACCGCAACCCGTAAAAAAGTACTCCGGACAGATCGGTGGTACCGGGCCCGAGAGTGACTCGGATCCCCTGCTAGACGACGTGACTCAACCTCACATGTCCCTCCGTAACTCAAGTCATTAATGTGAACATCTCCGTCAGAGTGTGAGAAGCTCAAAGAGGCGACCCGAGCGTGAGACGGTCTCCCAACCGCCTCACGTCTCCAAAAGAACGAGTAACACTACCGTACACTACCAACAACCTCCAAAAACACGTATAACACAATATGCATGACCAACACAATAATTGCAAGATACCATACAATATGCCAATTACCGACTCATCATGATACACGGACCCAATTATGATATGAATATCAATTTCTCAAAATCACCAACGACATGATATAATAATACGTTTCTAATGGGATATGAATTTACGACAAACATGTTATAATGCAATGACACTCAATAACGACTCACATGAACATCCAATTATATTGAAATCGAGTAGGATTAACCTACCTTTTAGTAATCCCGCTAAACAATAAAGCAACCGAATACAAATGTGCTCCTTCATAAAGTCGACACGTAATTACGATAATTAAATATATAATTACTAATTAATCTAATTAAAATAAATACGAAATTTAAATAAACTAAACCCGTCCTTAATACACTACCCAAAACCCGGTCCAATACTCGGTTAACCCTCAACCCTCCACCACCTACTGCCGCCACCATGGGCCACCACCGTGGCACACCACCACCAGCCACGGTGGACCATGATCAGAAGCCCCCACAACCGGCAGCAAGAACAACAAACAACGACACACGACACAACCATACATAACCACCGAACTCCCCCCTTTGAACCCGTTTTAAGCTGTCCTACCGCTGACTATGCCGCCACCCACAACCATCACCACACTCCCCTCTCCATACTCAACAACCACCACATAAACCTCCCCTAAGGCAGGCCATGAATAAGGGTTAAAACCTAGCCCCAAAACCGAGTCACATAACCACACAAACAACCTAGATCTACTCGGTCAAACGCGTTTTTGGGCGGTCAACGGTGGTCCAAGGGTGGTCAACGAAGGTCCTAAGGTGGTTCAAGGTCGAGGCAAGTCAACTATATAATTTAATTAAGTTATAAGCTAGTATAAGATGGTCTTACCTCAAGGTCTTGAAACAGATTTATACGGCTCCATTCACCCTTCTAATCTCTCTTTTTCTCTCTTTACAAATGTGTGGTGGAATTTTGATATGGTGAAAGGGTAAGATGAGGTAGTATGGGTGGGTGGAGTATATATATAAGGGTAGGATGGTAGGTGGGAGTATATAATACATGTATTATGTATTATTATAATTTTATTATTCCGTCTCATACATAATTCTTAAAAGAAATATAAAATATATAATTATAAAATACGGGGTATTACATAAACGGTCCGGCCACGATCGTACTTTAGGCCAGAATGTCACGTCTTCCATACGACGTTTGCATGTTTTGCAAACGCACCCACAACCACTACCACTTAGAGAGCCGGTTATGATGCCTACTCCCGATCACGTCCCTAGTGATTCAGAGGAGGCGAGGTCACGAGAGTTAGCCGGTATTTTACTGAATGTTGGAGAGGAGGAGGAGGAATCGGAAAATGGGCCAGAGAACGGGGATGTAGGTGAGTATCAGGTCGTAGGGAACCCGTTATCGCATAGATTGTTAACTCAGAGGTTGGCTCGGGATCCTAGAGGCCAATATTCGAGTGCTAGGCAGAATTCCCCGAGCACGGAGAGGAGGCCGAGGAGGGATACTTCTTGGTCCTTAGAGGTTGTAACACCCCCATACTCCGAGGCACCTTACCAAGGACTACCTTCGAATATAGGGATGCTACCATCTCTGTTTCCTGAGGCAGTGAACATCATAGTAACAATAAAGAAACATTATTAATATAAATTTAATTTAACTTATTACAAAATCCTCCATAAAACGGAGTACAAAGCCAACTAAAACAAATGTGATACTAATATAGTCTGCAGAAGCTAATACAAAACTCGTGAGACTCCACCCTGCTAACCCTGCCGCGTAGTCAACAACCATCATCGTCATTACCTGCTAAATTAATTGCTCACCATCCCCGAATGGATCACCACAGTTTTTAAAACATTAAACGGGGTCAGTCAACTGAACAACTATATACAATATCAATGAAAACACAATGTAACTGTACCACTCTGCCACCATCACTACCATTACCACACCACATCACAAGTAACCGACTACACACTGAAGTATGTAGCCCTGCCAGTGGAAGACCGCAGCCAACCACCTAAACCACCTACAATAACCCAAGTCCCTTAATGTGCACATCCCTCCTGCGCTGAGAGAACGCAGGAGGCAAACAATGAGGGTGGGGCCACCTCTCACAATGGCTCACAAACAATATCACAATCATAATACCGATCACAAACTCCATCTCAACACCGCCACAATCATAGAACATATAACAAAGCACAATACAATGTTGTCACATCAATATGCATACAATTCTACAGTCAACTGAGTAGGAAATCCTACCTTAATGAGCAAATCAGGAACAAGAAAGTGATCAAAATGCCTCTTCTATGAAATCTCCTCCTATAACGAATCAATTCATACAATAAAGCACAATTCCCTAAAAAAAACCCCCAAATCAGAAATTAGGGTCTCAACAATATGATAAAGGGCTCAATTAGAGACTTGCCCTTACGATTACGGTCTTAATATGCGTGAAAATCCCAAAAAATTGATAAAGACGCGCCGCGGAATGAAGAACTAGAAGGAGGAGCAGTAAACGATGTCTAGGTTTTGTTTGAAAAGCGAAACAATGATTTACTGCTTTTCGTTCTAATATTTATACTTTCCGCCAAAACACGATACGAACCGGACACTCGGTCGAGTACACGACACTCGACCGAGTAGGCGACACTCGACCGAGTGCACTGCACTCGACCGAGTACACGCCACTCGACCGAGTTCTCTACACTCGTCCGAGTCCCCAACTTCCAGCACACCGACGGAATGAAACCAATGGGCACTCGGTCGAGTACCCTGTACCCTACCGAGTGTCCCTATACTAAAAATACCGAGTATTACAGTCTTCCCTCCTTAAAAATGAACTTCGTTCCCCAAGTTCAAACCATACCAACAAAAGACAACACTACAACATGGCAAACGCATAACCAAAACATAACTCAACTTAACTCAACTAAACTTGAAACAAAACCAAACTTAACTCAAAACTCGACTCAAAACTACAAAAAAACATATGCGATCATCTCCTACCCCCTAAAAGAAACAAGGTTACGTCCTCGTAACCAACCATACCTGATCAAATAGATGCAGATACCGCTCCTTCATCTTATCCTCGGCCTCCCAAGTCTCTTCCTCAACATTATGATTAGTTCAAAGTACTTTCAGCAACACGGTCTCACCATTTCTGGTTTTTCGCACCTTACGGTCCAAGATTTCCTTTGGTACCTCTACATAAGTCAAAGGCTCATCTGACTCTATGTTCTGACATGGGAAGGATCGCTAACATACTTCCGGAGCTGCATTACATGGAAGACATTATGCACCCGCTCCAGCGCTGGTGGCAACGCCAAACGGTAAGCCACCTCACCAATGCGATCCAAAATCTCATAAAGCCCGATAAACTTCTTACTCAGCTTGCCCCCCTCTTGCCAAAACGCATAACGCCCCTCATAGGTGACACCATCAAAAGAACTTTGTCACTCACCTAAAACTCGATATCCCTGCGATGCAAATCAGCATAGCTCTTTTGCCGATCTTGAGCTGCTTTCATCTTCCGTTGTATCAGCCTCACTTGATCAATCATGTTCTGTACCATATGTGGTCCCAAAACCACATCCTCGGCACTATCGTCCCAACAGATCGGACTCTTACACTTTCTCCCATACAAGGCTTCGAACGGTGCTAGCCCAATGCTAGTATGGAAACTGTTGTTATAAGAACTTAGCTTCGTCAACTTCATGGTTGTGAGATGGTCTTTGTTTATTTGAGGCTTTGCACTTGTTTACGACAACGAAAATTAGAGATCGTGGAAATTCGGATTTAGAGCGAACGATAGTGTCTATGCTTAAAACGTAAACATGCTCAGCATAGTATACGTTGACTGTATGAGAGTGACAAGATGATTAATGACAATTAAGTGTATGGTTAAAGAGGTGCTTTTGTGAGCAAGTTGCCCCATTATTTGGCCAATGTGATAGATACAGAAGTAATCTATGATTTATTTATGGCATGAAGGATTATTTTCATATTCAGCATTGTACATTACCACCAGTATTTGTACCCGTATTGTATTTTTATAATCGTTTCCTTTGATCTTGACTCGTGGGTGAGTAGCTTAGAGTATTACTCTAAGTGTTGAGCACGGTTCTTTGAACCTTTGACGATATTGATATTGAGATTGAGATTGGTTACTAGTA
>VHZZ01010490.1:18333-29015 GCA_009801015.1 Silene noctiflora | reverse complement strand
ATGAAATCATTACTTAAGTATTCCCCACCACGATCTGATCGTAATGTTTTGATCTTCTTATTTAATTGGTTTTCTACTTCATTCTGAAACTCCTTGAAATTTTCGAATGCTTAACTTTTATACCTCGTTAAGTATACAAAAACATATCTACTTTTATCATCAGTAAAATTAATGAAGTAGTCATAGTTACCTCTTGCAGTGACTGTAATTGGACCGCATACATCTGTATGTATTAAACCCAATAACTCACTAGCTTGAGATCCTTTTCCTAGAAAAGGTGAACGCGTCATCTTGCCAAGACAAGATTCGCATATGCCAAATGATTCGTAATCAAAAGGTTTAATTATATCAGTCGATACTAGTCTTTTAATGTGTTTCCCGTTAATATGTCCTAATCGACAATGCCATAAATAAGATTGATCGGGATCACCTGTTTTGAGTATTTTATTTTCTAAATGATAAACATTGTTGGAATTGTCTAGAATATAAATACCATTATCTGAAATAGCTTGGCCATACACCAAGTCATTTAGTGAAAAGTACAACATTTATCTTTAATTACAAAATTAAAACCTTCTGTGTCTAACACAGATACTGATATTATATTTCTAGATAAAGTTGGTACATAATAACAATTATTTAAATACAACTGCAACTCTGAAACTAAATTAAGTTCATGTGTCGCTACGGAAACGATGGCTACTTTATATCCGTTACCCATCCGCAGATCCATATCACCCTTGTTTAGCTTCTTTACGCTTTTTAGACCCTGCAAATGATTAAGTAGGTGAGAACCACAACCAGTATCTAATACCCAAGTTATAGTAGTAGCGTAATTTATGTCTATTATAAAAGATTCAGATGAGAAATTACATGTAAGGCTTCACAATGGCAGCTTTGATGTCATCCAGATATTTGGGGCAATTACGCCTCTAATGTCCCTTGTTATTACAATAATTACAAGTGTCTTTGAGAGGGTTTCCTTTCTTGGGTTTAGGTTTGGAAGAGCTATTCGCAATAGCCTTCCTCTTACCTTCAACCTGTACATGCCTCTTACCAACATCCTCTTGAACTTTTTCTTGTCCTTTACGTTAATTGTAAGGACATCCTTCCTCGTGCTCCCACCCACTCCCATGTCTTTCTCTGCTTGCACAAGCAGAGAATGGAGCTCATAAAGATTTTTCTTCATGTTAGTCATATTATAATTTACCCGAAATTGGGTAAATCCCTTGACTTAAGAAAGGGAGTGGAGTACTCGGTCCACCACAAGCTCCTCAGGGATCTTACATCCAAGCCCTTCTAGAGTTTCCACGTACTCAATCATTTTAAGTACGTGTGAACTCGCAGGTTGTCCTTCCTTGAGGTTAGCCTCAAAGAAGCGGACAACGACATCATGTTGAAGTATTCTCGGGGCTTGACAAACATCGTAGATAGCCTCGAGAACACCTCATAAGCGGTGTAGACTTTGATACATTGCCGTTGTAAAGTAGAATCCATTGCGAAAATCAATACATTTTTAACAGCAAGGGATTCCCTTTGATACTCTTCATAAGCATCCCTTACAGCGGCGGGAGTCCTTGTGTTCGGTAAAGGGGGAGAGGGATCGGTAAGATAACGTAATTTGCCATCACCTGCGGTAGCTAACGAAGTTGTTCTTCCCAATCTTTAAAATTACTACCATTAGCATTTAAAGTGAATTTGTCCATAAATGAACGAAGCCATGAATCTTTAGATATAGTAGCGGTTTGACTAGCGGAAGCCATCGTGATTACTACAAAAACGGAAATGAAAGGAAAATTAACATCTATCGTAAAAATTACTTGTAAAACAATTTTACCAAGTTTGCATTTATAAAATGATCTCCCACTGAATTATATAAATGATTCCAAGACCCATATTTATATAAATATGGGCACGGTGAGCCGATACATTCCTAATTTATATAAATTTGGTGAGCCAACTATTTGATGGATTCTACTATTAGAACTCTTGGTTGACGGATTTTCTTAAAATTCCATCTTTAGCCCCAGAATCAAATCTGGGCACGGTGGGCCGATTCATCCCATACTTGTTCTGTTGTGTCCAACCAAATTTTACGCATAATAACATTTATCACCCTACTTACCCAACGTAAAAAGAGAGCACCCCAGTGAGCCGAGCCTATCCCCTAATGACGAAAGAATTCATAGTTGTTACTATTTGGTAAAGCTAATCTCAATTTTGAAAATGTGAGAGATCTTATCAATTAAATTGTCTATCACTTTAAAGTGAACTAAATAGGTGAATGCTAGACAATTATATCGATACCAACAAATATAAAATGCATGTGACAACGATTTGGCATGAAAACAACCAAGTAAAGATCCTTATATGGCCACCTAGCTAATCTAATTAACTAGACTATTACAAATCGGAAACCAACTCCTTGGTCTCTTGAGTCTTCATAAGAATGGCCTCCATCTTTAGGTTTTCGGAACTCTTTTCCGAAAAACACCGTCTTTTGGAAACTTTGTCTTGAAGAAAACTCAAAATAAACTAACTACTATAATAAAATTACATAGTTTTTCCTATTAAACAATTATTTGAAATAAAATTAAATCTATTAATTAATTACAAATTGGCGATACGAATTGCATTTAATTACAAAAATCGATATTCCCTTACATTACGGGATATACCAATTACTATGGCCATATAAGGTAAAATTACATGAATTAAATATAATAAATTCCATTCATCAACATGAATAAAAATATGCAATAAATAAAAATGTCATGCCAAATCGTCCTTCTTACCAACAATGACGACAAGAGCTCGGTATTGCGGATTTGAACATTTTTAACAATTAAAAATTTATAATCCAATCTTAAAACTTCTTTTAAGATAAATAAAGTTATATAATATGGTTCAATAGCTAAAATTAGTCCTCACTAATTATTAGGCAATTTATTAGGTGAATTGACAATTTTAAAGCATAAAACACGTATAAATTACAACTTTTATGTAATAAAAACAAATTAATCATAACCCTTATGATAAATTATATTTTAAAATTTTTATACATTCTGGAAACTTACCATAAATATTTACTTGTCATAAATTTAACTCATAAATTCATTTTATAACAATTTTATAAATTAACTAATAATTGTGTAACTATTACTAATTAATTCCAAATTAAATAATAAAATTATGAAAAAATTCGAAACAAGATTTTTCACTTTATGGAACTATTTCCAGAAGCTAAAAATGTAAAAATTTAGACCATATAAATTTATTTGATATTTATTCACAAATTAATCACTTTTTACCGATTTTTATAGCATAAAAATCAATAAACAATGAAAATTAATCAAATTAATTTGTAAAATTTATATTTCTCATAAATAGAACATGAAAGTGATTATATGTAAATAAACAAGCCTAAAATCAACATGAAACACAATTTTATTAACAATTAACAAAAATTGATGCATTTTAACTCGTTTTTTAATCAGTAAACTTTAATTATATGCAATTAAATTTCATAAAAATCAAAAATTCGATCCAAATTATTTTAGGACCAGATTATTACATGTAAATTAATATTTTGTGATAAAACTAATTTTAACAACAAAATATTCACTTTTTATCAGTTTATCTCATAAAGCGATAAAACCGTCTTAAGACAACATGCATGTGAATAACAATGCTCTGATACCACTTTTTATTTTAAGACCCTCATTAGATTATAGTAATGAAAACTTAAATTACTATTTAATTTAATTTATGTGATCTTAACACACATACATGCAAAGGAAAACTAAAATAAGATAAAACTAGTAAAAGAAGAGATTTCGTCACAATGATGTTAATGCTATAAGAACTACAACAATTGTAGCCTTATTGATCAATATATAATGCTTTTGGATGATCCTCCAAATAATCAAACTAGAGTATCTCCTTTAAGATACACCCAAGACTAGCCCCAAAATCACTAAAAATACTAACTAGATATTAGTAGTGATAAACCCTTAATAATATTACAAACATTATTATTATAATAATAATTGTTGTATATTATGTATTATTTGTGAGTTATATGTGAAATTTGATGAAGGTGAAGATGAAAAATAAAAACAACAATTGTCCTCATAGACAAAAACAACCGACCAAATATAGGTATAAAAGAGAGAATTTTGTGCTAGAAAATCAACCTTTGATATGTCACAAAAGATGAGTATTTATAGAGCACACAATAAAGGGTGAGGTCACCATGCTTACATCACAAAAGTTTGGTCAAGGATTTGGCCGAAAATCATGTGATTAACTCATGGTATAAACGATTGAGTGACCTTATTTTTGGGTCTTATTTGACTTTTGACATTTGTCCCACAAATGCATATAAGACAAATACTTAATTATCTTATATATTTATGTGTTAATTTCACCATTTAATAATTAAATGTCATAATTAACTAAATAATATACACTTAACTTTTAAGTGATTTTTGACCATTATATCTATATATAATGTGTCTTATAAAACCCAATTAGCTAATTTTACAATTCCTTGTAAACATTATTAGCTAATTACCTCCGCCTCACAATATATACACATACCTCATCCACTTAGTAAGTTAATCTTTTGACTATTTAATACCGTCTTATATAATCATATTAACATAAGATATAAAATTTATTAGTCAATTATCGTATAATTAAATAATAAGTTTACTTGGCCCGAGTTCTAACTTCGTCATCAAATATAAATTCACTTGACTAATAATATTAAAAAAATACATGGGACTAATTAAATTGTATCTAATATTATTAATTAGTTTTTCCGTTGGGGCTCCATCCTCTATAGGTGTGACCGAAAGAGATCAGTTGATCACCGCCGTCAAACGACAGTAACGTCAAACTCTAGTTAGCCGAGCGTTACCGATATACGTTGATCAACTGAAAAATAATAAATTATATCCCTGATATTCCTTTTAAGAGATTTATTATGTAGAAACACTATTGAGGAGGACGTCTATTCCAACATGGACAATATCGTAGCTCCTTAAGGTCACCCAGAAGACTAACGGAGTCATGGTTACTAATTATCCAAATCATGTTAGGGTGAGCATTCTTAAACCAATTCAAGGAAAGAAAATAGTCATAATCAAGTCCATCATCCGCCTCCCCCGTTGAAAGCAAAGGTCGCAAATTGGGTAGTCTCTTGGTTAGAACGACATACCTTAGTAGTTATCCTAGTGATCAACCCTCCCAACACAATGGAGCTTGTAGATGAGTTGCATTGTTTGGTCAAGTGAACCGCAAAGTTGTAGGGGAGATTAATTCCCCACTTTTCATCACCATCCACATTAAGGTAAGTTCCCAATATTTCCACCTTCAACCTCCTCACCAAGTGAGGCTTATTCCTACCCAAAAAGGTCCAACCCATGAAGCGTAGCCATATGCGAATGGCGGGGTAGTGAATATATTGATGAGGAACGTGATTCCAATTTGTAATGGGGTGGTGGGAAATGGCATCCCAAGTGCTCCTAGGATTGTAATGGTCTGGTGATTCTATAGGCAAGTTCTCATGCTTCAAGCTAAAAATATCCGCAAAGGCACCTAGTGTCATCTTATGATCAACATTAAACAACTGGAAACTAACACCATAAATAAAATCCTTCTTTTTCGACCTATGAAACTCAAAGGAGCTCAAGAACTCTAAAGTAAGTTGTGGGAAGGTTTTATAATTCATAATGTAGGCAAATTTCATGACTAGACCTTTAAACAAAGCTTTCACATGTTTATCTAGACTAATGTTCTTCAAAGAAGTATGATTAATGAATTTAGTAGCCTTCATACCTTTGCTTCTTAAGGATCTCCATTTTTGCCATTGTGTTTCTGTAGCAAATACTGCACCCGGGAATGTAGGGTCATGCCATTCTGGAACATCTTACATTTCGACATCCCCCGTAGCATGGGATGCCTCCAGTGCACTCCTCATTATCTTTGAGGGACCTTGCTTGCTAGCCTTTTTATGTGCCATGAGTTTTCTTAGATGAAAATTTCAACTCAATACAAGCATATAATCATCCAAATCAAGGATAATAGTATAAATTAGTGAACTAATTCACTCTAAAAACTATAATAGAACAATATAAAACCAATTTCTAACATAAACAAGTGGAAAATCAAAACCCTCAAACTGATTTAGGGTTTAAGAAATTGGAATTAAAGGGATTAAATGGATGAAATCAAACAGAATGAGTGTAGAAACTTACATGTTGATGCAATTGGATGAACAAACCTTTGATTCTTGTTGCAAATTGAGGATTTGAGGATGATTTAAGGTAAGAGATAAAGAAAATGAGAGAAGAAGTAGTCGTAGTGTACCGTTTTTTGGAGCAAATGACTTGTGTGGTAATTCCCGTGTCTAATAAAAGACAAGAAAACACAAAATCATGTTCTTGATAAGGGACACCCTACCCCGATCGGGGTTGATCAGTTCTCCGTGTTTGACTTCTTTGCTTCATATTCCATATTTCCGTCTTGAAATTAAAAGTTACGACCCCGGATGGGGTTGCAACATGAGGTTGCGTGCCAATCCTCCATAAGGTCTTCTTCTCATCTTCAAATACCTATAAATCACAATTCAAAATACCAATTAATCTAGAAATTATTTCTAACATTATGAAAACAGTAAATTGTCCAAAAATTAAAAACAAACACACAGGTTGCCTCCCGAGAAGCGCTGATTTTACATCCCGCACGACCTAAGAAGCTTGAGTGGAGAGGGGTCACGGAGACTTCCTCTACAACTACAACTATCACATCATCATAGTAGACCTTCAAACGATGACCATTAGCTTTGAATTTCTCTCCATTGGCGGTCATAACTTCAACGGAACCGAACTTGTTGACATTTGTAACGGTAAATGGACCGGACCAGCTTGATCGTAGCTTTCGCGGAAATAGTTTTAAACAGGAATTGAACAATAATACCTTTTCACCGATTTTGAAGTCCTTCTTGAGAATCTTCTTATCATGCCATCGCTGTGTCTTCTCCTTGTAAATGCGGGAACTTTCATAAGCTTGTAAACGGAATTCATGAAGCTCATTGAGTTGTAATAACCTTTTTTAACCGCTTAGCTTTGCATCCATATTAAGTTCCCTGACCGCCCAATAATCCTCGTGCTTCATTTCAACCGGTAGATGGCACGCTTTCCCATAAACCAACCTATATGGTGATGTACCAATAGGTGTCTTGAATGCGGTACGATAGGCCCATGAGGTGTCATCTAGCTTCATGCTCCAATCCTTCATTGAGTTGGCAATAACTTTCTCAATTATGGACTTGAGCTCACGATTTGAAACTTTTACTTGGCCACTTGTTTGGGGATGATAAACCAAGCCTCTTTTATGGGTCACCCCATATTTTGCTAGCAGCATATCAAGTTGTTTCTCACCAAAGTGAGTACCACGATCACTAATGACCTCTCTAGGCACGCCATATCTTGGGAATATGATTTTTTTTGAACAAGCGAATAACGGCTCGAGCATCATTGGTGAGAGTAGCAATTTCCTCTACCCATTTAGAGACATAATCAACGACGACTAATATGTAACGATTACCCATGGATGAAGGAAACAGACCTTGGTAATCGATACCCCATACATCAAATACCTCCACTTCTAGGATACCATTCAAAGGCTTCTCATGCCTTCTAGAAATCGAGCCCGTTATTTAGCAAGCATCACAAGCCATCAAATAATTCTTGGCATCTTGGAACATGGTTCGCCAATAAAAACTGGATTGTAATACCTTGGAAACGGTCTTGGATGGCCCATGATGACCACTATAAGGAGAAGAATGACATCCTTCATGCAACCCCTTCACATCCTATTGCGGGACACATCTCCGGAATAGCCCATCAGAGCAATGTTTGAATAAATAACACTACAAAAAAAAAACACGGGAAACTGACGGAATAAATCCGTCAGAAATAGCCAAAATCCGTCTTTCCGTCAGGAAATGTCATCACAATGATTCGTCACTAAAAAGGCATTCCTGACGGAATCTCCGTTAGTAAATACGAGTACTGACGAAATTTCCGTCAGAAAACCTGACACATGGCAGGTGAAGGTGCTACATAAAAATTTGAAAAAATGTTAACTTGACGGAATTTCTGTCAGGAAAGTCAACAAAATCTTGACTTTACTGACGGATTTTTCATCAGTACTCTGGCACGAGGCACGTAACAGGAATTTGAATAATAGAGTTCCTGACGTAATTTCCGTCAGGAAAGTCAACAAAATATTGACTTTACTGACGGAATTTTCGTCAGGACTAAATTAGCCTTTTTCCAGCAACAACAGCTTCCAGCCAGCCAGCCACAATGGCATACAATGTTTCAAATCCAACCAACCTACACAACCAAAACCTGCAATTTCCCATACAATCGTCGACCGCCAAGTGGGAATCCATTTTCATGTCGACCGCAAGCGCGGGAATCAAGAGTAGCCAAAAAAAAAAAAAAAGTGAACGTGATTATAAAAAAATATTTCTTTACATAGAAAGTTTGTCAAATTCGTACAATGTCTTACTAACTAAATACAAATAAGCAATGTTTTTTAAAAACTAACAAAGAGGACACTACTAACTTATTACTGAACGATACCACTAGTTCCAAACCCATGGCCGTCATCCGCAAAGTCGTCTCTAGGATGTGGGGGGATGGTAACCTAAGCACGTGTTAGGAGGTTGAGAAGTCTGCCTCTCAGCCCAAGCCCTTTGCATGGCTGCCACCTGTTCTTGAGTCTGGCGAAGTTGTTCCTCAAGAGCTAGTCGGGAGGCTCGCTCAGTGCTTAATTGGCTGGCCATTTGATAAACCATGTTGGGAGCATAAGATAAAGATCGACGCTCACCTTTGTTACAAGGAGGATTATACCACACTTCGACCTCCTTGTCTCCGATCCCAAATACCCTAGACTTCTTGTCGAAGCCCTTGACAGCCTTGTAGTACGCCCGGATCTCGTCTAGAGTATGTCCAGATGGCAATGGTTGACTCATATCCTCCTTGTAAGCAGTCTGAAAATACAAATAAAACCGTTAGAAATGATATAATGAAAAATTAAATATAATAAATATTACCGTTATTTCTAAGTAAAATAAACATTAAATTGATTACGAAAACTTACCTCTCTAAACAGCTCGAGGATTAACCCAATCCCCTTTCTTGGTTTTCTTTGCCCGCTCAAACAACATGTACGGAGTGACTTCTTGACCCTGAAAGTAGCTTGAAACAAGTAAAAGTGGTAAGTATATTCGCCAATCATTTATATTAACCAATTTATTAGTGAAAGCAATATATACTATACTTACCAATTCCTTAAAAGTATCAGAACAACTCTTCTGGCCTAGAGTGTGGCTGCCCAATGGTTTCCCATCTTTACTACCCGACCTTCTATTTGCCTTATTTATTTTCGAATGTTTGGCAAAGTCGAGATCGTTTTGTTCCCTAGTCTTAAGGTTCTCCCACCAAGTCGCAGGCACCCACTCTGGCGTTTTCTTGTTATATTTGAGTCCATTGATAAGCGAGGTAATCCGTCTCGATATCTTACTCTGCCACTCAGGCCTAGGATCATAGCCTTTATCGACAGATTTTACATGTCTCTATTTTAAAAATGAGTTATTAGTAATAGAAAAGTGGATTTGTCACGTTAACATAAATATTAGAAAATTATTAATGAAGTAAATAGTTTTAGGTAAGTGTCAGATTAATTACCGCAAAGTAAGTCCACATCTTCATACGTTGTGCATTTCTCACCTCACTCCATTTGGTGAAGTACTCGTCTCCGAGGTTGCAGATGAAAGACCAAGCAACATATTGTTTGATTGTCTTATCATCACACCTAAAAAACACATAAATATTAGAAAAACATATTAATATTATAATGACAAACCAATGAATGATATAACGGTCCATTAATTGGCTCACAACAATAAAAAAAACACTTACCAATAATAATCTGGCATAAATACTAATTAAAAACAATGCAAATTGTTAGTTCAGGAAGAACCGTTAGTGCAAACCAAGTAAAATCAAAAGAGGTTCATCATCTGAAAAAAGCACTCCGACTTCTTCCCCTTCTTCTTCCTCATTTTTGTCTCTAACAACATTAACATTACACAAAATTTAACAAAATTTCTCATCAACATTTAAACTAAAATGACTACTAACCTAAGTTAACAATAATTTCAACATCAATTACAACAATGGCTTCTATCCTAAGGCAATTAACCAAATTAAACAAAAAATAATTCAAAAGGGATTAGAAAAATACCTAATTCAGAAACAAATAACTAAAAGGTAAGTGAAGGGAAGGAAAGAGCGGCGGTGGGTGGCAACAGTAGGTGTCTGATGGCGGCAGTAGGTGGCTACATGGTGGAGTAGAAAAAGATAAAGATAAGGAAAGGAAAAGGAAAAAGAGAAATAGAATAAGAATAAAGGAAGGAAAGAATATACCTTAAGGAGGTGGCGGTAGTGGTAGCGGTGGTGGTCGCCGGAGTCAATGAGGATGGTGTTGGTGGTGTTGGGTTTGGGGTTGACAGGCGGTCGCACACCTATGCAAAAATACCCTAGCGGTACAACACAAGAAATGTAGTATGTAGGGGTCGAATCCACGGGAGGCGGTGTATG
>VHZZ01010482.1:18095-44477 GCA_009801015.1 Silene noctiflora | reverse complement strand
GTCTATCAGAAATGGGGTTGTTCTGAGACTGAAGGATGTTCAGGGCTTTAAACTGTAATTGAACTGGGATATAACTATCAAATCGACTCCTAATCAAGCACAAGGACTCAATCTAATAATTTGGGACAGGACTTGACCAAATAAATCCAAGCAAGCACAGGATTTACTTAGCAAACCCCAACAACAACAACCAGACAACTCAGGCAAGCACAGAGTTGATTAGATGCTGTCAACAGGTCCTTAATCAGTATCTAAGCAAGCACAAGACACTATCAAGCCTGACTTAAAACAATGACTGAGCAAAGTTAAAAGATTTAGGGAAAATGGAGAAGTGTTCTCAATTTTTCATTCAAAAACAACTCCCCCAATCAGCATATGAGGTCCTTATATAGGCCTTGAGATCAGGTTACAGTTTCGAAATAAAACATATCCAAGGGCTAGGATCCCTCTTAGGGTCAGTACAAATGACATTAATTATTTTACAACTGAAAATAAGAAAGTAAACTAATGAAACAAAAACAACATAGTGAAACAGGCTGTTGTCAGGGCAAAAGAACAGTCTGACTTTGGCTTGTTGTTGTTGGGCTTGGAAGTTAGCTTCCCTTCTCATTAAGTCAAGRCTCCTTGATGCCTGTTTCGAGGCTTGCAATACTTTATGGAATCTGAGAAAGTGACTTGCAAAAGGAGCTCCACAAGTGCCTYACCAAAAGAGGAAAGTTTACTTTATGCTTTACTGCCTTTGACATGTGACTGGTCTGCTGAGTTTTGGGCTAGGTGTGGACCTGACCTGGGACCTGGCTTGGGTGCAGTTTGGACCTACTCCAAGGACCTCTCAGCTGGCCATGGTGGCAGCTGGTGGTGGCCCTTGAGCTGGTACTTCTGGGCCTTCACTTCTGGCCTGGCAGCAGCTGTGATCATGGCATTATGGCTTGAATTGCTTTGGCCATTGCTTGTTGTTGCTTGATCAAAGCCTGCCTGGTTTAGGCCTTGGCCAAGCACTGCTTTTGTGTTGCATATGCCCTCAGCTCCTGCTGCACAAATCCTTTGAACTATTGATTTGATTCTTCTTCCCATGTTTAGTTAATTCTCTGTATTTTCTAAAAAGTATAATAACTCATGAATTAGTGGAGCGATTATTTATTAATGATTTTTTAAAATTACAGTATGATTTATCACTTTTGAAAATGTAAGTTTTATGTTAAGTTTTAATACCATAGTTTTATTATTTCATGAATTTTATTAATGTGACCTTATAATGCTCTTATATGGCGATAGTGGCATGATCATTAGATATAAGCCTTGATATGAGATGAAAATAGAAGCTTTTAGATAATAATCTGGTTGGCATGATAACGTGAGTAAACTAGATGACCTAATATGACTATTAATTGCAAGAAGTTGAAACAATTTGTACAAGTCTAATTATTCACATATGTGATATGTTCAGCATGTTGTAATGTCCCTTGTGTGATCACCATGTTTATGAATGGCTGGATATATGTATCTGTATGCTTATCGTCGTGTTTTATTATGATTGGTAAATGTTAACTTTAGCTATTTTAATAAAGGTTGACGTTAGGTATATATATATGTGTGTGTATGTGTGTGTGTGTGTGTGTGTGTGTGTGTGTGTGTGTGTGTGTGTGTGTGTGTGTGTGTGTGTGTGTGTGTTATATTGATTGTTACCATTGTTATATTTTGTGGGAGTAGTATATGTTATGCATGTTGATGGGAAAGTTCGGAATTGTGCCTTGGTATTTGGATGCTCTCAATTTATTTTCGTCTCCGCATGAATGTTTATATGATAATACTAACGATGCTTAAGTGTTCGCATATGTGGTATGTCATTTATGTTCTAATGTTCTTTGTGAGAATATGTGTGTCCATGGTTATATTTGTTGCGTTAGTCGCATTGAATAAAAAATGGTGTGGTGTGTTGTGCATGATTTACTTACTAGCGATGTTGCCTTTGTTCTTAGATGTTGTTATACCTTGTTCTTTTGATGATATGAATGATGATGGAGGTTACGGGGACGTAACCTTGTTTAAGGAGGATAGTATTGGAAAATCTTGGAATGTTGAAAATATTGATATGAGTTTGATTAGTGGTTACTTACATCGAAGTTGGATCTTTTGATTATGTGTGATGCCATGAGTTTATATTCTTCCAAGTTAATTGTTGGTTTGTTTCTTTTAAAGAGGATAGACTGCAATAGTATGTTTTAGTAGTAAGCTTAGTTGAAAGGGAGTGCTATGTTTGGCAGTATAGTTGATGTGTTGTCTTAATAGGCTTGGGTTAAATTTCGGGATGAAGTTTGTTTTAAGGGAGGTAGGATGTAATACCCGTTATTTTATGTAGCATTTTGTCAAGAGGAGAGACCTTAAGTTGACATTTGTTATAGGTAGTGTGGTGAACTTCGGGGAAGAAGTTTTTTTTAAGGAGGGAAGACTGTAATACCCCGTATTTTTAGGATTGGGTCAAGGGTTAGTCAACAGTATTTTGATAAATGTATTTTAATAAAGTAAAGTTATTTTATAAACTATAGTTATTTTATAAATTATATTTCTTTCATACTTCTTTAATTTTATATTTTAACTGGTGAGATGGAATAATATAATAATAGTAATCATATTAATAATACTAGTAGTATGCCATAAAAATAATAGTAATAGTAATAATAGTATTATATGATAATCTTATTCATAATAGGAATAGTAATATAATAATAATATAATAATATTTGGTAAGTTTCTTTGTCCTTTCCTAATTGCTACCTTAGACTATTATATAAGTAAGGCTAACCTAACAATAAATCTTTATTACACATAAAAACTCATAATATCACACAGAGAGAGAAAGAGAGAGATCTAGAAAAAAAGGGAAAAATGAATTGGGTAATCAATTTGGGGATTTTGCATCTAGTTCTATTGGATTGAATCTTTTATTTTGTAAGTTCATCTTTAATCTTTCAGCGATTTAGTCTTTAATTTTTATAAGCATTTTTTAAGTTTTAGTTCATCACCTAATCATGTCTAGATTAAATATAATTATCTAATAGTTAAATTTGTGACGATTTTATTAAAGAATAAAGTTACAGCAATTCTTTAAATCTTTAAGTTGTCTTAAACGAATTATCAGACCGTCTTAAAGTTGTTATCTTTGAAAACGTAAAGAAAGGACTTAGGTTATTTTCAAGTCTAGTTTACGCCTGTAAAATTTTGTAACAATTGGTCTTGTATATTTTTCAGATTAAATTTGTTATGAACATGTCGACTGAGAATCCGCGAATGCACTAGTAGTCTAAAGTTTATTTCGTAGACCTAATTTATAAATTGATACTTAGTTGGGTCTTTTGAATACATTAAATTTGAATAGTCTAGATAATTCTAGTCATTGGAATTTCTCAATAATCATATGTTAAACTTGTTTTATGAACAGATACTTTTTATGCGACGGAATTCGTCAGTATTTATAAATCTTTCAAGAAAATCTTGATAAGTCTAGAATTTGAGGAAAGTCTGTTTCACAAGAACTGTAGATATGTATCTTAGGGTTCCAACCCCACTGGTCTTGCATCGTTTAGATTTTTATTGAATTAGTTATAAATTTTATAGTGAGACTGAACTGTGTTGTAAAACGGTAGAATTAGAGATTTAGCTTTGAAGTTGTCTAAAGGATTAGGATGTGATGGGCATAGGATAAGTGCATGATTAGTTGGTTAGTTATTTATTAATTGTACATAATTATTTTATGTAGTTTATGGATTTGTAAAGGATCGATTTGATTGCTTGTGTGACTCGTGCGACTCGAAGATTTGTTTGCTAGGCAGGATATATCTACTCAAATTTAATATTAATGCGTACATTATTTGTTGGCATGTTTACCTGTATGGTTGTATTATTGAATGGTTTATTGTGTTGTATGAATATTAAAGGCATGAATTATATTATTTTGGTTATTGGCATGGCATGCATTCATATTGTGTCGGAGGTTGGTGTGGTTTGGTGTTGGGGATGGTTACTTTGTTTAAGGCCCAGGGCTGGTCTGCAGGCTTGACCTTGGCGTCCTCAGGTTTATCCTGGTTCTCAACGACGGTTGAGTTTGTCCTTGGCCCAGGGAATGGCGAGGCGGGTGTTTCGGGATGTGATCATGGATAGTATTAGAGATGTGTGGTAGTGTCGGATGCGGAGGATCATTGGTTGCATTGTCTCATTACTTTGTGTGCATTTATTATTGTTTATCGTTTTATATTTATATCCTACTCAATCTTGTGGTTTACAGTGTATTCGTGAACACCTGTCCTGTAGTGAATCATTATTGGGGAGCAGATTTTGACAGGTTTCGAGTTAGCTGTTTTGGGAGCTCATGGGGGATGCATGAGGATGTTTGGCTATGTCTACCTAGTTGTCTAGTTCACTTAGTTCAGGCTTTCACTATTTAATTTATGTACTTTATTTAATTCCGCTGTAAAAGAATTGTAATATATTACTTCAGTTTTTAGTTTGTTAAGTTGTAATAAGGCTTTTAAGTAAAGTTTAAATTTTATGTACTTTGGATTGCTATACTTTGTTATACACTATCTTAGGAAACTGAGATGGTAGCACTCCTATTTGCTTGGGAGGCCTAGGTAAAGGCTCCTGAATAAATGGGGGTGTTACATATTTACTGTTTTCGAATAAATTTAGTAAAAGCTTTGTATTTTCTAATCCTAGTTTTATTAGGTTTATGCGAACCCCTTCTTGTCAACTTAATTAATAATTAAATAAGTTTTCAAGTTTAGGAAAGCTTTAGTTAGCTTTTTACACAACTTGAGGAATTAGATCTCAATTCAGATTGTTGACTTCGAGTAGGACTATAAATAAGACCGATTTATGACCTTATTTTTCAGCTTATTTTCATAATTCAATAAAGTTTACAAATTGTTAAACTTGTGTTTAATCTTGCGAGATTAGATTATAACTCAACCTCGCAAGGAAGAGTCCTAATCTCATATAGTTCAAAGGAACAGATGAAGCACAAGTGATTTTCTTTCACTATTTCATTTTTGAAGCTAATGGAAGATAGAAAGTGCCGGAAATTTGTTTGTCTTTTGACATTTTCCTTATCATGTCATCTCGGTTTCGACTCTCAAATGTAAATGATTCCTAGGATCTGAGTAGGAATGAAATAACATTGGTATTTGGTAGTAACGTAGTTGGACTAGGATATGAAAATAGTCGAGGAATCAACAATTGGAATCGGAAGATGATGGATTTTTCTATGACAAGACTAAAGAAATGAAAGCAAACATACATGTTTCTCTGTAGCTTAGACAAGATTTTAAAGCATTTCTAGTCACAAGTAGACCAGATTATGCAGAGATGTAATAAACACCTCACTAATTACATGCAGCTTTGCTTACTTCTGTATGTAGGACTTCCCTTCAGAATACAGTTAAGTTTTAACAGTGATTTTCACACTATTATTAGCAAACAAAGATTCAAGATTGGAAAGAAAAGTTAGCAAACAAAGATTCAAGGTTGTGCCAAAGACGGAAAGAAAAAAGGGATCAAAGAAATGTCTATCAACATTTGTACAATGGCTATGTCCCCACCCACCTCGTTTCTAGAAGTTAACCAATACAAATAAAGAGTTTTCATCCCTGCAGTTAACATGCGATGCCCAAGGTACAATTCATATTTCCAAGGCTGAAATTTGTAGACAAGGGCAAATCAAAAATAATATAAAATAATTTTGGAAACCACTTCAAAATTATCATACTCTAACAAGAGCGAGTGCTCTTACTAGTAGCCCATGTAACTTCACAATTTTTAACATTCGCTTCAGTACCTAAAAAGTGTATCAAGACTTTATTTAAAATTCTCCTGTTTGGTTAGGGTAGTTCTGTTTTCTTCAATCTTTACGTACGAATTAGGCCATTAAACTTCCTTGGTGTACTCAAAGTCATTTCCGGTCTTGGAATGTTTTTGATTTCTGTAATTCCCGTTTTGTTCATTTAGATTGACTAGGATTGTCTGAATATACAATAGCTTGTATGAGCATATACCATTTCTTCTAGTCTTCTAAGCCTTTCATTCTAGGTTTTACTCGTCTTCAGATTAATCCTGTGATTATGCCTTTACTTCCCTGTACATGACCATAATCTCTCCGCGTATACTGCCTTTCTAGTCAATTTAGCTCTCCGCTACATAACGCGTAGCTGTGACAATGTACGCTTCTTATTTTCTTCTTTACTAATTTGAGCGACTTCTTTCGACCTCCAGCTTTGTAGCTAAATGCTCAACATTGGTCACCATTTTGTGATCTTGGTATGTGATATCTTTCTCATTCAGTGACTTCTAGGTCCTACCTATTTTAATTTCACTCTACACACTTACCCTTGCAATAATCTCCTTTTTTGAGAAACATGCGCTTTACATTGTTGTTGACTATTGACATAATTCTATGCAGAATTGCAGATCAAGCGTACAGTGTCATTTACAAAATCAGCATTTGTAAATTAGTTGGAATGGAACTTGGTATACAGCCATACAGGCGGATACTTGCGGAGAGCCGGAGACAGAATGTCACCTGAGAAGAACCAAAGGTGACAGAAATTGAAGTTTCCGCAACGACGGTCGACTTTTGAACCAGTGATCATACTCATCCATTCATCACACCCAATTGATCCACAACAGGCTGTGGGAGACTAGCCATTGGCGTCCTCCAGGCGTTCCAGACAAGGTGTTCACTCATTATCTACTAAAGAAAGAATTCACAACATTGTTACATGCAGATAATGTTTCATCTTTGAGCAGATTCCTCAACATTATCCTTGAGCTTGGCATCACCACTTTCTGTCTGTTTCATTATCTCCAGCTGCCTTAAAAGCTGAAGCCTTTCTGACCCATATGTCGATGGTATCTGCATCAGTCCATCGTTTAGTCCACGAGGGTTTATGTGACACTAATCAATTTAATTAGGATTAAACATACCAAGGCCGGCACATATCTTTGGATGGCAGCCAACATAGCCGCATGCCCAACTGCAGTCACCTGCCCAGAATAAGAACCACCAAGTCAATGAATAAAATCTGTGTGACACCCAAATTATTTGTAATCTTATCAAAACAATTTATGGAATTGTTTTCATTTATGTTAGAAAGAACATTTGAGTTGCCACACATCAATTTCACAACCTGCGGATTTTAAAGTATGTAATTCCAACATCCATATTCAAGCATGTAAAATCAGGAAAAACTGCCACTACAAGGTTTATTTTGCAAGCATGATAATTGACTAAACGCAATAGTATGCGAATTGTTCTGCAAAATCAGGAAAAAACGCAAGTACAAGGTTTGCTACAATATTCAAGCATGTAATCCCAACATCCATATTCGTTAACAAAATTTTGATTATCCTAGCAGTTGGCAAAAAAGCAACTCACCGGAAGGAGCATAAGAACTCCAATAGGAACAACTGATGCAAGGTCAGTAAGAGTTCTGCGGAAAAACTTCTTTTCCTTGTCAGTTAACTCATCACCAATTATTGCCCTCCTGAGAAGCCCTGAAGCAGCAGCAGTATCAATAGCCAGAAGTTGAGTGCCTTGCCAAACATCCTACAAATAAACAATCGCTATAAAAAATATAGATGAAGTAAAAAGTGAGGGCTGAACATAAACCAAACCCAAATTCCAAATCAGAAAGCGGGTACCACAATTGACAAAATGACCTGATTCACATTAAAGGTAAACTTTTTTGCATTAAGGTACTCTAAACCACACCTGATTCAAGGAACTTTTGCCATTTTTTGTTGGAAGTACCACTGTAAATATTAATAAGACATTCAAGAGCTTACACATTTAAACATTTTCAACTTATTACACAAAGAATGGCATCAATTCTTAACGCAACTACAAAATCTGGCCGCCTATTGAATTTTGAAGGAAAACAGGTATCCATTACCTGAACCAAAACGAAAATTATGGTTCAGGTAAGGATCGTATTTTTTGGGAATGTCAGTTCAGGTAACTATAGTGACCACCCTTTGACAAACAGATCATCGTTAACCCAAAGATTTAGTGAGGTTAATGTCTATGGCGGGGCATTTTGAAAACTCAGAACTCCTGAATACTAATTCTGAGGTCTAAGACAAAAGGTAGGAGATATACAATACATCCACAATACCACTAAGGCAAAATTTTGCTTTGGGATATAATTCGAGTTTATTTCAGAAGAGAACCCAGCAGTACTAGCAACAAATGCAAGACTCCACATCTGGTGTTCAAAAAGCATCTCAAAATAGTCAAGTTTGTCAGGAGCAGAACATAAACAGACAATTATAACCATCGTTCACTGAAACATAATATTCAGTGTGGTGCAAGGAAATGTAAAAAATTGTTGACCAACTTCACAAAACAACTTAAATTACTTTCAATATCCAGAAAATGATTTCTCTTTGCATCTTTTTGACAACATAAATGCATTTTAATTAATATACTTTTATTCCGCGATTATTTTCTTAGAGCCAAAGACTAATGACTCACACAATTGCGTGCACTTCTTATAAAGTTGACAAAATAAACCTGAACGCAAAAGCAAAAAGAGAGAGAAAAAAAAAAAAAAAAAAAAAAGGAAATTGAAGACCCAAATGGAGAAACTTGAAATGAATAAAAAACCTTATATAACATAAGATGAATCGAAATTGAACCAAATCTGGCACATGCCCAAATAAAAACCCAAAGGCGAATTGAACCTGAACCTAACTGATTTGGACTCAAATCAAAAAAACTTATTTTTCTTATTAACACCCACTTATTGTATGATTTGGGTAAATTCTGGCTTGATTCAACCATAATACTTTTAATTTTGAAATATTATAATGTAATGAAAATAGTATGGAAATTGACACAATTTGTTCACATCCGACAAAATCAAAACTAAGGCTCACTCAAGTGATATCGATTAGATTTAGCCCGATCTAAAACCAAACCAAATGACCCGTGTGTCAAATCTTAGCTTCTTATATGACAGCGGTTAGTCTTCTTCCACCTGTTGGTGCAAATTTAATTTGGGTCATCCAACTCAGTCACAGCATATATCACTCGTGCATACAACTCTGATGGAAGGTATACATACCGTGCTTGTCTCTTTAAGCTTTTCAAGTGATTTTTCAATTAAGCTCCCATTCTTTTGCACTGGCACAAGTTCAGATCCTCTAACGATATTAATACACTCAATATACTGAAAAGATTGAAACAAAGCTTCATTAGTAGACTCATAAATTCCTACCAAAAAATTTACAGCATGTTATTTAAGTGAGTCATCTGAAATACAAGTATATAACAACCCAACTGCATTCGCCAGCACTGTAAAATTCAGATCTCTTTCACGGCATCATTACACAATCCTTTATAATATAGTTGTGCCAGTTACACCAGGCACCTTCACAAAATCTTACATCACCAATGCTGCAAAAGTATACACTTGGCCCTTGCATGGATACCAAAATAGGAGAAGAAGGGAGGAGAGGGGGAACCCGGGAGGGATGGAAAGAAAAGGGAGGGAGAATGTTTCTCTCTAAATCTCTCCTTTGTTGGAGAGAATTTAATATGCCTTGGAGGAGGGAAGTGAAGGGATCCATTTTCCCTCCCCTCCAAATCCCTCCAACTTCATTTTGCTATCCAAACAAAATATTTCAACTCCCTCCAATTCTTCCTCTTCCTTTCCCTCCAAATCCTTCTATCCAAACACACCCATGGCCTTGTTTGGATAGGAAAATAGGAGGGAAAAGGAGGGGAGTTGGATGGAGGGAAGGGGAGGGGAGGGGAGGGGAGGGAGAACGGAGGAGGTGATTTTCCCTCCAAATTTTTCCTTGGAGGAGAAAAAATTTGGCTTGGAGGAAGGAAATGGAGGGATCCATTTTCCTTCCCCTCCAAATTCCTCCACCTCCATTTTGCTAACCAAACAAAGCATTTTTCATCCCTCCGAATCCCTTCCCTCCCTTTCCCACCAAACCCCCCAATCCAAACACACCCTATTTGAATACAAAAGTAAGGCAGGAAGTGGAGCAAGAGTGAACCAAGTAAATTCTCCGAATGTTTCTTATGGTGGAGGGAGTTTTGTGACTTTTGTCTCGTAGGAGAGGATTAGAGGGAAATTGCCTTCAAATTTGTCCAACGCCATTTTGCTCACCGGCAAAAGGAAATTGCCTACCTCCCTTCCCCTCCCTTCCTTTCACTCCAAATTCTTCCATATAAACAAAGGGTTAATATTCTTTTCAAGACTAAGCAATACCATTATCAACGTATCATAGCGCTCGTTCACTAAATTCAAACACGAAAACAAGATCTCTTGGGCATGGGATATTCAAATTCGGAACCCGATAGCGACCCCATTCACACGAACTCAATATAATAAAACGGCAGAACGAATATGTGAACTTGTTAGAGAAAGCATTAGCCTAAAGTCACCTCTTTCTGACAGCTAGGAGTAACATGCGAAATATTCTGGAAATATTTTTTTAAAAGATTTCGCCGGCGCAAAATTCTCCACAAAATACAGGACCCAGCATATTTTATTTACATATATAAAACATAGAAGGCAAGTCAGAGAAGTAGTGGAGTAGAAATAGAAACTTTCCACCATATGTCACAGTGAAAGAGTTACAAGGGCAAGCAAGCAACAAAAAGAACATTCCTTTACATAGAAAGAAATCTTAGTAACCTTCAAGGAAAAGGTGGATGACAATGCTATGTGAGAGAATTCTGTTTTTCGACTTCCACCAGGTTGATTTCGCAATTCAATATGTACATAAATCTCAATAGCAGGGCATACAGCAGAAATGAGCAAAACTTGAGTAATCTCGTTAAGAGTGTCGTATTCCAACTTTATTTAACATCAGTTTCGGAATTGGATCCCTCCATAATAACAAAATGGACAAATATAATCAGGAATTTATCAGTAAAGTAAAAAAGAACAGAGAACCTCAACGAGAAAATAGATAACGGAGATCATTCAACCACTTGAACTATTTACAAGGATAAGCAACAATAACAGAATAACTCAGCATAGATTAAGAAAAGGCATAACTTACAACTTGTGACACTACAAAGATAACAAATTTTCACCTAGAGTAGCAAATATGTGTTTCGTTTTATTTATCTACAAATGATTTTATAGAAAGCTAATATCCACTCATCAGATCATCATTCAATGCATTTTCATTCAGACGCCCCAGATAAAAAGAAAGAAAAGGGGACCAAAAAGATGAAACACACTTACGGGGATAAAGATTCAGGAGGAAGGATTATCACGCAACATATAAAGTAATTCAAGAATTATAGGATTAACAAGACTACCTCCCATTACTTCTTCAAAACATGATAGCTGCCATTTTGTAAAGGCATTGGTCAACAGTCAGTCTAGAGACTATGCATAGTCGGAAAATGTTACATCACATCAAGGTATTGCTGAACTATCAGCTATGCCAAACACTAGGTTTAAGTAAATGATTGGAACATCAAGTCAGCCAAGAATGCATGTCAAAGACAATAGCTTAGCCGATAGGTACCTCTTCACTTTCAGACTGATTTGTGCTTTTTTGAACGCGTTTTTCAAGCTCTATGAGCTCACTCCTCAATAGTTCAAAACGGTGAATTTCAGAAGTATCTGACATTCCGGAATTTGCACTCGACAAATTATATAAGGATGTATCTTCCTGCATTACAAGAAAGCAAAACTCAAAATCACATTTCCTGTAAATGAAGCTGGCACATCAAAGTCAGATCCCACGTTCAGCTACTCGGATTAAAAAAAACAAAAATACGGTACTAGACAAGCCCACATGAGAAACATTGGGACTAGGGCGATACAACCTGTAAGGAGCAGAGAGGCGAACAAGTGGATGAAAAGGGATGCCTATCAAACATTTTTACAACCAAGAAACACCCTTATCTTGGGTTGTCACAACAAGTCAGAAAGTATCACCTCATTTTGGGGAAAAAAAAAGTAGCTTGCATACATGATAGAAAGTTGCATTACAGTCTTCTATATATCTGAGGTTTCTCTTTCCCACACAAATATGTTGCCTCATAGTCTTAAGACATTAAGTCCCTTGTAAAAACAGCATGTCAGGAATCAACTACTCGACCAAAACATTCTACACCTACCCCAATTAGCACATGATTCAATATTCAATGAAGTGAAAAGAAAACATCAAAGAAGCTCATCCATGTCAGGACCTTAAGCAACATTAAGAGATCTAATCTTAACATATATTAAGACAGTCCACTGATAGAAAGCAGTTAACAACTCTATTTACAACACCAAGCCTCGTCGAGTAAATCAATCCAAACATAGACAACTTATCACAGAGATCTCTCACAACCCAACAAAAAAAAAATTGGGGAACAGGACACGACAACCACCTTCTCAAGTAAAAATAACGTCAATCCAACAAGAGAAGTGTTGGAGAATATTGAATCAAATCACAGGTCAAAGCTTGCATACAGCAATCATTAAAGTTCATCTTAACCCCCTCTTCCTCCAAGTTAAGCTTACTGATGACAGTGGGATTCATGCTTTAGACTAAGATTATGAAAGAAAACTTGCCCAAAATACAAGCTCGTCAAATAATTGACACACAAAATTTAGGTCAACAGGACAGCAAGCCAAAACTTACTTTTCCTTCAATCTACTTTTTTTTGTCCATATGCTCTCAAACTGATCAAACACTGATTCCTTGACACGAGAAAGAAATCTGGTCTTAAGAGGCTTTAAACTAAGAGTTGCCTTCCTCTGTCATTCACTATCAAGTTACAGGTTGGAGGAAAGAAACACCCCAAAGCACCTGGCTATAAAAATCTTTCTACTAGGTAGAAAACCCTTCTCAGACGTCCCCCTTTAGCGAAAGGAGAGTTCTGCACAATTGTTTTCAGCACTCAAACAGGTACCAATCACTCCCTTTCTAAGACCAAATATCATCTCTCTGTACAACAGAATGTCAACCTTCCCTCCCTAAATCCAAATTTAACCAGAAACCAACAATTTTAGACTGGAGCAACTAAAGCTCATGTTTTTACTCATTAGAGAATCATAGGACAGAAGCACATTTGAGAATCAAAGGATATCCGTATTTAAAAAAGCTTATAAATGCTTGGAAGTATCGACCAATCAAAGAATATAATAAGATGATACATACAGTAATATTTGCAGCCTTCAAAGATTCACTGGAAGACTTCTTCACTGGAGGACGGACAAGAAAGGCCCACAAGCCACGAGGACTACTGAACTCCAAAGATAAAGTTTCATTTGTTAAGTCTCAAGTCGAAAAATGGAAAGGCTTTATGTCATATTTACTATTAAGGTATAAGAACCAATTATTGGGCTTCAACCATCAGTTTAAGCTTTTGGTTGAAGCCCAATAATTGGTTATACGGTATCAGAGCCCTAGGTCCCAACTTTAAATTTTGGTACTCCTATTCTCACCTGTGGAATTTCAGCACAAGGTAGGGTGGGCCTGTGCATTATCCACGCTTCAAGTCCACGGGCTTTTGCGTGAGGGGATGTATTAATGTATAAGAACCAATTATTGGGCTTCAACCATCAGATTAAGATTTTGGTTGAGATGGTTCTCTAATATTTATGATTATTATTAATATTGTCCTCATGAAATTTTGATTGCTGATAGCATACCTGTTGTTTTTTTCTGCATCAAGTACACCCTGGCCTCTATCTATGTCATTTGTAAATTTGCCTCCCTCATTATTAGCAATCGATTCAACATCATCATTTTCCTAGTTCATCAATACAGCATGTAAGTGCAAAACTAAAATGATATCAAGAACAAGAAATAACACGTCCATGATCACATGTATATTTTGCACGATTTTATCTAATTTTTAGGTCAAACTGAGTCGATTGGTTCAAACCCTCACCCAAACCTACGTGTCAAGATTGGGCCGAATCAGTTCTCGTGCTGGTCTGTTTGATAATTCATGAAAATAATACAGAGACACAGAGAAGTGCATACAGAAACATAAGCACCTAAGCACACACATAAAACATTCATTACCTCCTGAAGACAAGCTGCCTTAGCTCTAAAAGATGCTTCAAGAAACTCTGCTTCTTTCTTGAGTTTCCTGATTTTCTCAAGATCAGAGCAAGCAGCTTTCAATTGTTCTTTTCCAGAACCAGAACTGGACACATGCATCTCCTGGAGCAACATCTCCAATTTAACCAAAGCTTCTTCTACATTTTCTAGTGCCTAATATGGAAGCATAGTCATCAAAAGGTAAGAATGTAAGATTGTTCTGATTTCTTAACTAGCAGGCGTAGGGTAAAAAAAAAACCATTGTGAAGACTTGAGGGAATCTTAGTCCAACAGACAACATCATAAACAATAAAATGGGCTGTTATACAGTTATTATCACCAACAAGCTTGCTAACGAGGGTGCCTGTATGAAAATTAGATAAGTAGGCAAGAAAACGATATACCTTGTTAAAAGAATCAGGCTCCCCCCTAGAGTTAAAGCTAGAAACCGGTCCGGCACTCTGAACAGAATTGTTCAACTTACTCCTGCCAAAATAAGCCAATTCAAGTTTGACAAACAAATGGCAATAACTAGCTCATTTAATGGGAATAAAATAAAACTATAAGCGGGTTGTATGCATCATTAGTTTACTACTACAATGCACACTGTGTTGATGAACCAAGATGCAATATCTTCAAGGCTTAGTTTGACAAGGCACGAGACGCACTGAGTCGATGGGCTCCCAAGGCGGAAGGGCTAAGACAAGCGCCTTATGGACACGAGGTGCACTGATTTTTCAAATGAACGTATATACTTTAGAATAAAATTTTGTGGAACAATAGTGCCTTTATTTGTTTCAAAGAGGGCTAACATGTGTTTGTAAGTGAAAATTATGGATCAGGGGGAGAAGAGAAAATTAAAACAAAAGAATTTGGAAAAACAGTGGAATTGCATGATAATGCGAATAGAGTGCGCCTTGGTGCGCTTCACTAGTTACAACTCGTGCACCTTAGCTGCACCTTTTGAAATCCATGTGCCTTAAGCAACCTGAGGCGATGGCTGGTGCCTTAGTGCGCCTAGGCGTGCCTCAGGCCCACTTTTTTAAACTAAGCTTCAAAGTTAAATTAAACTCCACACCAGTTTTAACGAATACAGCATAGACATTCATTGAAACTAAATTTGAATCTGATGTGATTTGGCTGTTAATAATTTTTTTTTTGTAGTTGTTATAGTTGAAAATGTTGGTGTTATTACATCAGTGATCACCCTAAGTGTCACACAATGCGAATAAAGTGTACTTCAGACATCCTTGATTGTCACCCACAGTCAAACTTGGTATACTTATCCACTTATGGAAATAGCCGGTGGCTGGATGTGTACAAAATCAATAGGGAATTCCTCTCTCTATTTATGCCGTAACATCTCTAGAATAGACAATTCAAGGCCGTTTCCTCCCTTCCTTGCTTCTACCCAAACCCATATTCCTGCAAACCCACTGCTTTCCTTGGAAGCCATCCAGCCTGAGAATGAATATGCCAGCCTTTGTAGGGGAAACATACGGGACTTACACTCACTACTTTTCTAACATGTAGCAAACATCTAGGCTTAAGCGTTATCAGGGAATTGAATGTCTTACGTTATGTGATATAACTCCGCCCAAGGCTAATTGCACCCGAATTGGAACATGAGACTAGGATTCGTCAGTTCAGTTAGGTTGATTTCAATAGTACATCTTCCAAATTGTCCATTACCCATTCCAAGCATCACAGCATGCACATAGTTGTAACGTTTCCTCTAGTCCTCAAATTCTATTAACTTTATTTTATCTCTGATTGAAAACACTAATATGATCCAGTGTTACATTTTTCTTCTTTTTTTCAAAAAACAAAAAAAAAACGGACTAAACCAAATTTAGAAAGATTCACTCTAAAGCTAATGTTGTCGAGTTGGTATATTGTCAGTGAAAGCATAAAATGAAATTGCAAGCATCTTGAGATGAATGGTGAACCGTGTAAGAATATTTTCAGCTGCTTGCTGACTAGCCTTTTCTGCCATTTAGCCATTCCTGTCATCGTTCACACACTATGTACACATATAAGAAGAAGAACATTAACTCACTTCATCAGGCCTAGATCCTCCATGGAACTCTCGAGTGTGTTCAGTCTATTACAGAAAAAAGAGCACAGCATTAAGGAATGCAAAAGTCTCAAGGCGCTAGCAGAAGATAAAAATAAATAAATAAATAAATAAAGGGTACGAGTTCAATTAAGCACATATATTACCCTTTTGAAAGAAAACGTGCTGCCTTCACATTTGAAGGGTTTTCCACCCATTTACTATGTTTAATGAAGATCCGGGTCCATCGCGAGCAAACATCTAATGCCTTTTGAACAGCTTCTGAATTTGGAGGACTGTCAGACTTCTTTTCATGCCCGTGCGTGTTTTTGAGAGTGTTACTGTAGCCTGGATAGAAAGGAAGCCAATCGAGCTCTTCACAGACTACCTGCGAAATCAGATTACAAATTTACATGTTTTAACCACTATATGATGGCATCATTAGTTAATCAAAGCAAAGCTTGAACACAGTGAAGCATGCTTACTTCAACATACAGTTCATACGAACTGATCGAAGAGAGCTGCGGATAATACAGCACACACCCACTGACAAAATATCTGATAAATAGAACGCACTAATGAAGGTCAACTAGCAATGAAAAAAATTGAGAGAGCTTTATTAAAATATAGTATAAGACATACCTGATAAAGCATTCAACTGGTTCATCAATTTTATCATAACCATTAGCAGCTAGGAAAGACCGTGTACTTCTGCCAAGGGCAACAAAAAATCCAAATATTGCTAGATCCTTCTCCAATACCTGTATTATCATAAGATAACATTCCTCCAAAATATTTAAAACATAACAATTTATGGAAACTGCTTTTGTCAACGTACACTATTATGGAAGGTATTTATAAAATAAAATAAAACTTAACCAATTTCACATAAAGTTAAGCCTAAAGACCAAACATCTCTACTACAACCAACTACTAATCCATCTGTAAAGCAACTCAACTGTTCGCAGTCCTCGCATTTGCCCAACATTAGGGGAGTCATATTCCACGGGAAACGTTACTATTCCCCAGGAATTACAAGTGCTCTACCTAAAAAGCCCCTCCCTCAACTTAATAGTTCACCGTCACTTTTGCCACTTCAGCTCTTTTTATTTTTGTCAATCCTCTCAGTAATTTGTAACTTGCTTCATTGCCAATATGCCATTAATTTTTTTTTGAATTGATCCAACAAAAGCACTCCAATTTGAACGTGCATGACGCACCAATGGCAACTAGATCGACTGTCTCTCCCCATCACTTATACTTGCACAACGTCCACAATCTTGTTATGTTTTCCCAGCTATGAGCTAGTCGATGAATCGAAAAAAGAAGACCCACAATTTCTTTGCTTCTTTCCTCCAGCCATCTCACTCCAATATGAGCTATCTACTTGTATTAGTATTTCTCTTTCCATATATTTTCCCAACAAGAATATCATGAAGTTGGTTTTAATTTTTGATGTCAATATCAGACAACCACAGCCTATGTTGCTCGGACTCTTCAATATTACCTTGCGTACACGTGTCGGACACTCCACACTCGGACGTGGGTAGGACATTCAAACACTTCATTTGAGTCCAAAAACATGAATCTTTTTCATAAAATAGACGAATTCGACACTCCGACGGATACTTCTTACCAAATCCGAGCAACATATTCACAGCTTTAATGGAAGATCTAGTTAGCCAGCATTTTAGGCCTATAGCTAAATGGGTGTCAATGTATCTTGTATGGGATGAAGACGATGAATTGAAAGAGGAAGAGAGAAAGAGTGTAAAATGGGGATTTACCAATGAGTGATTAGAATACTTTATGTTGACTTTTCTGTAGTTAATGGGGAGGGGCAATCTAGGTAGAGTTTCTAATTCCCGTGGATTTAGGCCTACCCTAACTTCACTGCACCAAAATATCAATTTCAACAGATACTGCACCAATCATGAACGACTTTTGTAACTTCACAGTATTTTCCGAAACTTCCTTTTCACGAATGAGCAAAATAGTAGAAAACTGTTAAGAGTGAGAGGATGATTGACATGTTAAAATCGTATGTCCTGTAAGAAGAAGAATAAAGGCTGCTTTTAGTAATTTATTAACCTATGAGGACTAAGAGTACTGAATGATCATACTTACAAAAGCTTTCTAGTCACTCACGGAAGTAGTGTGTTGGATGAACGAGGGTTCCATAACCGAAGGAAGAGAATTTTTCGTTTAGTACTTTGTTTAGTAAAAGGGTAGGGTATGGAAATGTTATGAAAAAGTGTACATGATTAAGTAAAATGAGCACTTGAAAGAGCAAACCCAAAGAAAATTGGACCAAAGGTCTTAGCAGTCTTAGCAGTAATGCTAAGTCTGCTATTACATTTGAATAATGGTCATGGACATTTTCTTACAAAGCCTAGCAAAACATTTAGTTAAAAAATGTTATACAGCAACATCAAAGCCTTAACACCAGAATGATTTGGAGTTGGCTGACATTAATCATCCTTTGAAACTGTCAATGATTGATTGCATACATAAAACAAAATAAAATGGAAAAGAATAGGGAAAAGGGGAAAGAGGAACATGATAAATAGTCGTTCTTAACATATAGCTATGAAAGTCAGAAAATGAGAACTCCTTTTTTTTCTTTTAATTTTCAAAAAATTAAAATGTTATAAAGGCGAAATTTCTCCAAACTCTAAAAACTCTCTTCAACAAGACCTAGACCATATTTCGGATGTAAACGTTGTGCAAATATATATTATCGGGAAAAGAAAGGACATAAACGAGATTACATTCTTAGTCCACCCACACCCTTGATATGTGCCCAGCAATTCGATCTCCTTTAGTCTCATTGCCCCCAACACAAAGTTACATATTGGTGTATATTCGCAGTTTAATCGGTATCAGACAGCCCGATTATGCAAACAAGAAATAAACCATTCAGGGATTCAGCTAACCTTAACTTAAAACAAATATAAAAGTTACTCTGGTTGTTACTCACTTCAATACTTTCTGATGTGGTGAGTTTTGACCATATTTTTTCTCTATCAATAGCTCTTTGCAGCTGCTTCTGCACAAGATCAACCCAAAATATCATCTCATCTATCGAGCAATCATCAGCTACCCCACAAGCTGCAGCTCTAGGTCCAAAATGAACCAAGAATTCTCTCTGTAAACCAATTTCCTTTGCAGTATGATAAGCTTCGTGTATAGGAACAAGACCAACAAGAACGTCCATCAAACTACCAGTTACATCAGGGATAATGGAGAAGAACTGTGAACAAGAAACCTTTGCTGATCCAAGCTTCGTTATCACTGAAGAACAGACCAAAGCCAGCACAATGAGTGACATATCTCCGGCATTACCTGATCCAGAAGGTGTTCTTTTCCCAAACCTGATACAAAGTCATCTAGTTTTATTACACATTACAGGTTTAAGAGCAGACCAACAACCTATCAACAGTGTGCATAATATAAACAGAAGGTGATCACACACATTGTGGCAGCCTTGAAACGAGGATCCCTTTCAAAGTGATTGACAAATGTTGTTACAACAACTGGTATTTGTTCAGACCAAAACCAGTCAAAAAGTTGAGGTTGTTTGCCAGATAATTTCTCCCTGATTATACTTTCCAAAGGGGCAGACAGCCGTAACAAGCTGCATCATCATAAAGCAAAACATCAGTATATATGAAAAGTCGAACACCAAGAAATGCGCAAATTAAAAATGAAAGAAAAATACATGGGATTTATCATAAGAAAATAATGACAAAAGAAAAGAAGCCAGCGTACATAATATTTAAGAAACCACTGATAAGGAGCAGGCCTTAGCATCACCCACCCACCCACCTTAGTTAGCTGAGCCCACCAAAACTATTCCAGCATTAAAATTTGTTTTCAATGGCAAAAGAGAGGTAACGCAACGACCAACGATTGCTTCAATATCAAGGACCTAGGATTCCAAGAAAATCTAGAAGCATATGAGCCACTCTGTCACTTAATTTCTTTCGGCTGTCTAGTTAGTTAGCGAAGGTCAAGTAGAGATTCTCTTGAGTTAGTCGAGTACATCCAAACAATAAGGAGTCCAATGGCATGAAACAGATACCAGCCATTCTAGATTCTTATAAATCATTCACTCATGATCAACGAGTAACTTTCACATCGGTAAATTAGAACAGATATCCCAAAAATTCACCATTCACACGAAGAATACTTTTTACTTCAGTGTTTAATGAAGTTAATAAAAACCTTCCAATGATATCCTCTAAACCACCTCCTATACAATCTATAACCCCAATGTTAATTTCATAGAAAAAGAACTTAAAAGTGTAATAGTTAGTTAGCTGACTTAGCACAATTGGTCATTTACACAATTCTCCACTTTTAAGAGTTAATAAACAGGGCAAAAAACTCCTACAACATTAATAAAAATATTGTAATACTGCACAGCTTAAAAGACAAATGAATTATTCAAAATCTCCAATATAAAAATCCTTATTAATTGCATAAAAAATAAAAATTAACTTATCACAGTTCTATGCATGGAATAAAAAATAGTACACGCGACTTCAAGCAGGGAAGAAGAGAAAGATATGATTTGGTGAGGCAGGGTAGGGTAGGGAACTTTCTCAGATTGGGAAGATTTTGAATTTCAGCTTTAAATTTAAATTTCAACTCAAATACCAATATTACAAGTACACGCCAGATATTTGAAACATGTCCTTACATGTGACGTGACCTGCTCGCTTCACCACAATCCCCTTCTCCACACCAAATAAAATAAAAGGAAAAAAAGTTATCAATCATGTTCAAACCCTATCATTGTCTCTGTGACAATTATTGCTACAAAACTTGATTGAGAGATTAGATCACGCCAGAAGATATCGCTTAGTACCACTTTACACTGTGAGAGCATATAAAAGAGGGAACAACTACCTTCTTTGGACAACAACATTTACTTCTTTATCTCCTCCATCTCTGCGTGATGCAACCTCATGTGCAGCTTGCAATAACGCATAAACAGATGCCTGAAGAAGTAAAATGTACAAACCTAATTAATGGTGTGGTGCCAATTGAAATTAAACACCAACAAAAGTAGAAGGAGCACATAACTTCAATATTTAATGCAGCTATAGCCTACAGGTTCTTTTGTTTGTCGTATTAACGCAACTTTCATATGTATCTGAAACAATTTATTGGCAGCAACGGACCAAAAAGGGTTCAAAAATAATTGGCCAGAGCAAAACATATAGGAACTGTAAGTTTTTCTCATTCAATTCCTCCCCCACCCCCTGGCTTCCTAGCAGAGGTCATGTGGACAGAAGATAAAAGAGTAAACAAAAGAAGAGCATAGGAGGGCATCATGGAACATCATACACTCAATTAGAGACGGCCTATGATAGTCTAATTTGGGCACGAGTGTCGGATTCGGCATAACTAAAACTTTGAGACACGGGGACCCTGTCGTAAAATGAGGACAAGGGTGGGGGGACACATCTTCAATGCAAAAATACACTTCTATATTTGTAATATTTCAAAAAAGAATAGTATAATTGAAGGAAAGAACAACAAATAAGACTTAAAATCATTAAATATAGTACTAAATGTCTTATAAACCCCTCTTCCCCTACTTTGTGGTGGGAGCCTCACTAGTTAAGTCCTCTTAGGAGAAGTGTCGGACTAATAAGTGTTGGGTACGGAATCTATACCCATATCCATGTCTTGTCGACACGGGTATGGTCCGAAGAATGAAGAGTTGAAGTAACATAAGAGATGGCAATGGGTAGGGTCTCCGTAGGGTAGTATAGGATCCATATCCAGACCCACATTATATATATTGGACCAGATCCGATCCGACTCATATCCGCTGGGTCCAAATTTTCCAACTAGGTAGGGTCTAGGTCCCCAAAGAGTCTGATTTTTTTAAATTATTTTTATAAAATTCTTCATCTTTTAACGTAATTTTGCCAATAAAATTACATACAACGCATTAGTATGTTCAATAAGATTATAGGTATAAAATAATTCAAAATTTATCATGACTAAGTAACAAAACTGTGCATAAGTTATTATTTGGATGATGAAAAAGCTATTTGTTGTTTCTCGAATATTTAATTTATGTTGTAAATTCGTTAATAGCCTATGAAATAAGTAAAATGACATATGAGAGTTAAAAAAAAGGATAAGAAAACAGACTTTTTCAGACTTTAGTAATTAGTTATTCCTTATATAGTTAAAAATAAAATAAAAATTGAAAAATATGGGTCCATGGGTAGGGTCTAGGTCTTAACGACCCAGATCCGCATAAAAATTTCTAGACCCATATCCGACCCAATCCATTGGGTCCATAAAAATGAGATCCATATCTGTCCCCTCAGGGTCCAATCCGAGGATCTAGGCAAAGTCCTGGACCCCTTGCCATCCCTACATTCAATGGAAGTTTCATCTTAGAATGATTTGACTTAGTATAGTGATGATGGACCTAGCGAATAGTACGAACATAATGGACAGCAGTTCCTACTTCCTAGTTACTACATGTAACATAGGCTATGTTACTACGACACTTCAAATGAGCTCGCATACCCGTGCCCGACACTTGACACTTGGACATTGGTACGACACTCTGAAACTTCATTTTAGAGTTTAGACCAAAAAGGTGACAATTTTTCATAAAATAGCCGGGTCCGACACTTGGGTTCACAACCATCGACCCTTCGAACGAGTCTGTGTAACATAGAACATAGGTCCAAGAATTAGCTTACTCATTTCCTTTGGGCTATCTAATATCACTTCACATAAATATTAAATTACGACAAAAACACACAAGCCGCCCACATTTCATGTATGATTTCACGACAAGACATAGCTTGTGATATCACCCAAAATTAACTAAAATTCAATTGCAAGACTATAAGTAATACTCTCAACATGAAACCTACCCTTTGGTACACGAATGGATAACAAACAAGAAAAAATAAAACTATTGCTAAAAAGTTAAAGACTGCAGTGATCCAACTTACATTGATTGACCTGCTACCGCATAAAATAGAAAGCATATTCTTATATAGATGCGCAGAATGCAGAATATATTAAACAACCTAAATTTTATAAAATTAAGTCAACATTCAAAGAACCTTTCAAGGCAACCTGATATGATAGTGCCTTTGCCCATGCATTTTTGTCAACACCCAGCCATGCTGCTGAAAACCAGGGTATTTTCCAAAGTGAACTTTTTTCTTTTATTGACAGCTCAAAAACTCTGGCTGCGTCATATAACGATTGAACAAGCCCATCATTATAGTCTTCATTTTTCAGTGCTTGATCAAGTCTCATTCTCATTGCTTCAACATCTCCGCTCATGTTAGCTTCAGGATTGCCGTTGACCTTTAAACCGTCATCAGCAGAAGCAAACTGAATGATGTTCCCAGCTCTTTTTATTTTGCTAGAAAATAGTATTTGTTTACGAACCCTTAAATACCTACAACTAAACTGATAACTTCTGTTCTCAAGCTCTGTACATTTCAAGAAAGTCTTTCCAATAACTGCGCAATCTGTCTGATCCAAATCACCCACTTTGTACAAAATATGGACTTCATTAGATTTGCGAACAGATAATCGGGTAGAAGTGCTGGCAATATGAAACAAGTCAGAAAATAGTAAGCACATCTTTTAGAGTTCAAAGAAACAATTAATGCTCATGTATAATGAAAGAGATTTTTAATTTAGGTAACCAACTATGACAATTGTAATAATACGTTGACGGCCCATCTATAAGATAATGTAGCAACATTTTTTGAGAAGAGCTAGTTATACCATCAATCAAAGGCAGTAACTTGCTTGTCTTTTTCACTGTAGCTATGCTCTTGGCTACTAGGGCATACAAAAGGAGTAGACCCACAAGCCAAATCCTACTACTCCGTATATTTCAGTCAATAATTTTTTTTCCTAGGTAGTAACACACATCTAGTAGAGAAGTACATTATAGGGAATAGTTTTTCTTGTCAGGAATGATGTTCTGAGTTACCTATGAAGTTTACGGCACCAAGAAATACAAGATATTGGTGCAAAACCGGTACCAATAAGAGCAACACCAGAAGGACCACCTCATGAAATGAACAGGCCATGACGCCTATAACAGACTGGAGCACAAACATCCTCCCTTTTCAAGTGTCCTAACAAGTAGCAGCGCCCATTCATTTTCTTCATAATTCAAAATTTCGTATCAAACTCTCCTTGTCTATATATTATGGTTGGATGGATGATGAACAGGGGCATACCCACTAATGTGAAAGGTGTAGCACTTGCCACACTATAATGTGGAAAATTTGTCAGATAATGAAATTGGTCATAGAATTCCCCTTTTATTTTGCTTTATTGTACTTCAACGCACAATCACGTGTCTTTACCAACTGTTACTGACTGATTATTTCCAATACTTCTAACGCAATCTACTAATTCTTATTTCGAAATTTAACCCTCTATCTCCTATTTTATTTTCTTATTTACTCCTTAAAGCCCCCCAATAAGGAGTCATTACACTTATCATGTCCCTCATTTCTCAGTTCATCCTTTTTTTTTCTCATCCTCACAATTTTATCTTCCACATTTTCTCAACTACTTTCTTATAACACCCTGAGTAATATATTTGAGACAATGATTAATTTGTCACTTACCATTTGACAATTACTATTGAAGTATTGATGCAATCTGTTGTGTTTAGAGTTATTGTTATGATCGATTAGTTGTTTTCTGGTTAAAATCGAGTTTAATTAGTATTTGACATTTTCTATGAAGTACTAAATGTTTGGCTAGGGTATTTATTGTTTTCACTTTATGTGGAAATTCTAAATCAATTCGGATGCATACTTCTGATTAAGTCACCAGTGTTTTAATTGCCTTTTTATTACTCCTCCAACGTAAAAACCTAATTAAGGGTTTTAGAGGGCATGGTTACTTGGCACCATTTTAAAGAAGTAACTCTTGAGTTTTTGATCTTGTTAACTTAAATGTTCAATAGTAAAAAAAAACGGCAATTCTGGAGTAATTAAAGTAGTCATTCTGTTAAGGGAGTTGAGTCGATAATGGTAATGATTTTGTTCAACAGTTTGACAATCTTGCTACATCAAAAAAAATAATATAGGGTCCATTCCTGATCACGAGTATTTGACTAGTTTCAATGACATTTTCCTGCTACAAGCATGGTTTCACTCAGTGCAACTAATTAAAGCCTAAACTTGTAGTACTCGGCCTCAAAAACAGTCTCCGGTAACTATGGACTACAAACACCTCTGAGTAAACAAAATTACAAGTCCAAAATTCATTTCTCAATAAAGTTGAAGGAAATTCAGATTAACTCTGATAAATTGGATCAAAAACAATACTCCTAAATACATAGATGATACATCAAATTAAACGGAGGAAGACAAGATAATGAAGAAATGCAATAATATAAGGTAAGATGCATAAATAGGAGCAGAATCAGAGAAAATAAACAAGGAATTGAGTACAAGTGGTGGACTAAAAACCCTAAGTTGAATATTGAACAGCAGAAAATGAATGAATGAAGGAGGAAAACACAGACCTTGGAGATAAGAAGCAATGGTGATGAAGTTTAGCTGACATTTGGGTAAGATAGATAGATAGATGAATTCCGCGGGGAAAATTAGATGAAAGATAAGAGGACACAATGTGTAGAAACTTATGTCAAGGGGGTGAGAGAACGACTACGTGGATTTTACGCCTTCACATAACGCTTTTCTTTGCTCCTTCTCCACTTCTGCCTACTCTTTTGTACCAGCTGTGTACTTGATTTGTTCTAATTTACCCACTTAATTTTGCATTTAAGTGAAACTAGCTTTTAAACCTGGGCACGGGCTGTCTTTAAAATTGCATCTTAAAAATAAATAGGCAATATTTTTAATATAATTATAATTTATAATCATCCTAATTTATAGAAAATATAACTCATTTTATGTAATTTATTTTTATCGCTAATGAATGACAGTTTATTCAACTGACCGGTGACTGCTTCATACAAACACAAATTCTCATTTGTGACGGAGGGTATCTGTCACAAGGAGAAGACGGTCCAAATATCTACCATATTGCATGCAAATGGGCTGGATACTAACAAGTGGCAGTGGAGTGCTGAGTATTATATTGTTGTTGTGTGGGACAAGGTACTATTCAGTCATTAATTGCTTATCATATCTTGCTTCTCATTTGCATGGGTTACTCAACGCTTTGTTTATTTTATTGTTTATAGGTTTAGGGTTAGA